>JANHGB010000183.1:0-11309 GCA_026283785.1 Coracopsis vasa | reverse complement strand
CAGGTTAAACACTAATGCCCATGCATACTGACAAAAGGTATCACAGACAGTGCTTGACAAATATTAACTGATACGAGGAGATTTTTACATAGAATCCAGCATCAGTTTTATGGAAACACTCTCCCTTTCCAATTGAGAAAAAAAATCTCCCCAAAACACCACCACAAAACTAACATTAATTTTAAGATCAATATTTTTCAACTTTGGAGAGAGAAAAATAGAATACTGCAGTTTAAAAAAAGAAAACAAAAAGGTCAAATATCAGTCTGAATTTCAGAATCCAAATTTAATTATTAACCTTCATTCTACCTTCTCATTCCTGTATCTCATCTGAATTAGGAGTTGCAGATCTTCACTGTTCAAAATGGAGCTACCAAGTCCCAAAACAGTTAATTATTCCAGACTGCAAAACACATGCTCTTCAGTGCTAACTAAATACCATTAGGACTCTTTCACTAGCCTATCAGTTACCAGACCTCTCAGTTGAGCACCCAGGACAATGCAGTTACAGATCAAGGCCATCTTCACATGTAACTGCAACAGTGGGCCAATACCATTATACTTCTATCTCACACTTGAAACTTCTCTCACTTTCATCGTGGTGTAAATCACTCTGCCAAGAAGTGTCTAGGGACATTATAAACGAAACATTCTCAGGAAAAGGGACTGTTATTAATGTCCCTGGATCACTGGAAGTATGAGCCAGGCTAATGAGAAGCAGCATTAGTCTTGCTGTGAGGCTTTTTCCTCAACAGAATCCCTGCAACAGAATGATAATTTTATCAATATTGCTTGAAGTCAGGGCTGTTCCTCTCTTCAAACTTTAAGAAACATCACAAAATATAGGGCTGTACTGGGTTTGCATAGCAAGGTTTTGGCAGTGGGAGAGCTACGGTGGGGCTTCTGTGAAAAGCTGCTGAAAGCCTCCCCAATGTCCGACAGAGCCAATGCCAGTCAGCTCCAAGATACACCCACTGCCGACTAAAGCCGAGCCCATCAGTGATGGTGGTAGCATAGTACAGTTAATACGGAGAGCTGCAAAACTGCAGTCAGAGAGAAGAGCAAGAATACATGCAAGGAACAACCCTGCAGACCCCAAGGTCAGTGCAGAAGGAGGGGAGGATGTGCTCCAGGCACCGGAGCAGAGATTTCCCTGCAGCCCATGGTGCAGACCATGGTGAGGCATCTGTGCCCCTGCAGCCCATGGAGGTCCATGGTGGAGCAGATACCCACCTGCAGCCCTGTATCCACACTGGAGCTGAGGGGTGCCTGAAGCAGGCTGTGACCCCATGGGAAGCCCATGCTGGGGCAGATTTGCTGGCAGGACTTGTGACGCTGCGGGGGACCCACACTGGACCAGTCTGTTCCTGAAGGACTGCACCCCATGGAAGGGACCCACACTGGACCAATCTGTTCCTGAAGGACTGCACATATGGAAGGGAGCCACCCTGGAACAGAAGAAGAGTCTGAGGAGTCCTTCCCTGAGGAGGAAGGAGCAGCAGAGACAGTGTGTGAAGAACTGACCACAACCCCCATTCCCCATTCTCCTGCACTGCTGGGTGGGAAGGAGGTAGAGAAACTGGGAGTTAAGTTGAGCCCGACATGAATGAAGCGGTAGGGGAAAGGTGTTCTAAGACTTTGTTATATTTCTTATTAGCCTACTCTGATTTGATTGGTAATAAGTTAAACTAATCTTGCCAAGTTGAGTCTGTTCATGACAGTAATTGATGAGTGATCTCTCTCTGTCCTTATCTCAGCCCATGAACCTTTTATTTTATTTTATTTTCTCTCCCTTGTCCAGCTGTGGAGGAGAGTGACAGAGTGGCTTTGGTGGGCACCTGGTGTCCAGCCAGGGTCAACCCACTATGAGAAAAATGCTATCTTAACTTTAACAGGGGACCTATCTTCCTAGAACACAAAGATCCTCTAATATATTAGGACAAATTGGTGTAGTTAGTTCAGCAACCTCCTTGCCCTCTCAGAATACGTAACATGCCTAATTTGTCCTGTCTCCCAGCTCCACTCCCATCCTAGATGGATAATCGCTTACATACTCTTCCTGTCTTTTCAGTTAATAAGACAACTCCTTACACTGTATGAACCACTACTTCTGCTGCTTTTCACCTGGGAGTTCAAAAGCAAGCTCCCAAGCACAACTGCAACTTCAGCAAACAGAAGACCAGCTGGTAGAAAAAACATGATTTACAGTTTCAAATCTTCCTTGAGGACTGCTAGCTTAATTCATGAGCTGAAGCCTTAAGACAAGCAGAAAGTGGTGGACATGAAGGCTCAGGGTATCTCCGCAGGCACAGGTGGTAGCAGTGCACCAAGTGAGAATGGTTCTGCTGTGAGACTATGTAGTTTCCTGCAGAAGCATTTTCCTTTCATGTACTGAAGTGCTTTAAGATGGTACTTGAAAGCTTGACAAACACAAACTATTACAATCTGAAGAACTTGGACAAGCTGAGTATTTCTTTTAACTTTTTGAATAACTATGCTGCCTAGCTTTCAATGACCTTTACATATAGCAAAAGCTGTCAGACTTGGTAGCACAAGTATCTGAAATTATTTATTCATCATTATTATTTCAATAACTTGTCTGTTTGGATATGCTGCCATTATGTGTCATCCTGCACAGTGTGAGAAGTTAATATGAACAGACACAAAAAAGATTCATACATTTCTGTATGTGCCTATTTTCATATTGCTTAAGCCAGAGTATTTCTAGATACGGTCTCGCTATGAAGGTCTAGACTTAAAATCTGACAGACAAGATACAGATATATTAATAACATAAAAGCCTGAATTATATTGACAAAAGCTGTCTTTCAAATTTATTTTGTTCAGAAAATACTGCAAAATGTACTACCATAAATTATTATTTTGCTAATATAAACTGAATTTAGAAGCACCTGCAGTTATTAATATCTCCAGTTCTACTTATGCCCCCAGTGTACAGTTGTTCTGCATCAGTACTATTAATGAGTTAAACAGTACTTCAAAAAACATCTGCAAAATATTCAGAGGAACTCACTCTAGCTCAGTATCTACTCAAACCATGAATGCAAGTAGTTTCGACTTTTCTTCTGAGCCTGCATTCATGAAGTTAGTTGATGTGTGTTCTGATAAGTCACGTCCTTATTCTATCAAGCATCTCTAGAGTGCTGCAGTTAGATTTAATACCAGTAAAAACTATAATTCAAATTCTTACTTTGTGTTTCATTTTGTAAATAACCTGCTTCAAGTGCTTTAACCTTCCTTTCTTAGGTAAACAAACTAAACAAAGAACAGTCTTGGCAAAAGCTTAAAATAATTGTAATCAATTTACAAAATGGCTCTGCTTGAGGGATTGCTCTCATCGGCTCCAGTCCATCACCACCCTTAAATAAACAGCAAAGTTTAATTTCCCCATCACTTTATAGCAGCTTGAGTTGAACTTAACAGTACATTTACTGTATGCAGTTAGGATTTTCTCTACAGCCTGGGAAGATTTTACCATTTCTTGCATATGCTTCCTTGAGTAGATTAAAGTTGTAACACATCCTACAGCTTTTTTCTGAACTTTCAACAAGAATAGCCATATGCTGAGAAGGAATCAGGGTAGCCTAGAAAACACAGCTCACCAAAACCAAGTTTTAACTTCTTATCCTGTATTTACCTAAAAGGAACCTGAACTGAAGAAGAAATGAAAAAAGGCATTGGGAGCTAAACACTGCAAAGAACTTTCTAACAATTTCAGAGATTTTCAATTGTTCATACTACTTAAAATGGCAATCATAACATTTGTTATTATCATAATCCATGGAACAAATAGTATAGACAAAGCAGTGAGCTACTTGTGAGAATACTAACCAAACTGCAAGTCAATGTGAGGAGACTAACAGTAAGTGAAACACCTTTGAACCAAGCCTTAGAAGAGCTCTCCATATATTTCTGGGGAAGTCTTTAAATTTGGCCTTAAATAGACACATGGAACTTTTTCAGTCATATACTCTACTGCTAGAAGCTGGTGACTATCTATGTTTACCAAGAGAACAAACAAGTGATTTGACATTAACCTACATAATACTCTAAAGATTATATAAGAATGGCAGTCAAAGGCATATCCTAAACATTAGACAGATATGGACTTAGTAAATACAAAAAGCAGATTATCATTATTGTACAGAATTTTCCATAGTAGCCTAATGCCTAACAGCCAAATGCTGTAGAGTGTTAAATGTTGCTGAGATACCTGGTGGCTGCAAATTACCTAAAGGGCTCTAAGTTAGTTTCACATCCAAAGGCACAGGAAGTGGGAGATGGATTTCAGAGAGTACCAAATTTAAGAATAAAACAATACAAACCAAACAAACCAACCACACAACAAAACAAACTAATTAAGCAAACAAAAAAACCCCACAAAATTCCAAATCAATCAAATAAAAACCACCCCAAAACAATCATACACTCTTCCCCATCAACCAAGCTTAAAGCCACTGCCTACCATTACCCTGGAAAATTATTCATTCAGAACAGAAAGACTGATTACCAGAGCTAGATAGCAACAAAACCTGAACACAAGTACTCCATTTGAATCTGGTGACAGCACAGGAGTCAAAGACACTCTGAAAAAAAATGAAGATGAGATTTGTTTTCCCTCTAGAGGATGGACAGATTCTTCCTAACTACTTTTCTTTCAGGGTAGCAAGGAAGAGCAAGCGTGTAATTTGTGAGGAAACAGTAAGTGTTTATTATGAGGAGAACACACACCATCCAAATCCTTCAAACTAGACAGTTCCAGCAACGTTAAAAGCAGTCACCTGTTTCACTCTGTCAGCAAGTTTTTTACCCACACTCGCACACTTTCAGAGAAAGAAGAAATAAAAGGTGGAAACATGACTAGCAGACAGAAACAGCAGGGAGATTCAGTGTGGAAATAGTGAAGTGGTTAGCTAGAAAACCCTTTCCTTACAGCTAGCTAAGTTGAGCTCACCTTCTGCACATTGTGCAGGTTTAAGTAAGACACTGCAAATGTAAAATCAGTTGTAAATGACTGTCTACCTGAACTGAAAGGCTAACAAGCAATAGAAGTGTTATCCTTCACCGCGAGGAGCTGCTGAGGAGCAGTAACCAACTTGTTAATTTGAACGATTACAGGTAGCTCAAAAAAAGTGCATGGATTAAAGTAATACCATCCCTTCCAAAACACACATGCGCACACACACACACACACAAAATATTCTCATACAACCCCACTACTTACAAGCCCATGCATTAAGACAGATAACAAAAATCCCTCCGGCTGCAGTTATTCAGTCCCAGAAGCACCTGATGGACACAGTAGTATGAGAGGAATACCACTAAGAACTCCAGGGGAAAGAAAAATTAAGTCTCAGTTCAGTCAGTCACAGAAAACCGAGTTCTTCGGCGCATCTAGAACAGCCTTTCTAAACAGGCTGAAAGTTGTTTTAACAAGTATTCAGACACTGTACATTCTACAGATCTTACATCTTGTGTAATGAAAATTATAAACAGAATGCGTATTTCAATTATTTACTGAAACCATCTGTCCAATCCAAAGACTCAGTCAAACCATACTGCACAAGCAGTTTGCCTGATCGCTTAAAATGTTTTACACCTTCCACAGTTCTGCAGAAGTTCTGGACAGATGGGAGCAATGCACCTGTGCCCTTTAATTCTGCAGCAAAGCCCATTCAACATATATACATATACTGCACAGGGAATTCCCGTTTTCAACAGGCATTAGTGTATCTGCACAATTGTGTGCACATGCTACCTCATGCTGTACAGGAAAGAGATGAAAGACAAATCTTTGTTCTCACTTTCTAAATTCAAACCCAAAACATACAGATCCAGAACCCCAAGTTCAATATTGAACTGAAGAGAGAAGTGACTATCAGGTTAAACTCTGAAGTTGGTGAAAGAGGTGCCTAGATTAAACACAATATATCTGATATTGAAATATAGATCTTATGGTTAAATATAGATGAGATACTAAGATTCAGAAGAAAACATTATAAGCTTTCTCTGCTGAGAAATAGAAAATTAAGTAAAACCAAAACCAAGCAAGTAAACTCCAATTGTCTGAAGACGCTAGTCTGTCCACCAGACAGAAGTTTCTAAGCTAAATTTCTTCCTCCAACGAGTTCATTTAGATAAATTCCAAGAGATGAAGATGTAGCTAACATGCAAAAAGACAAAAGTGGTTTGGTTTTGTTTTGGTTTTTTTCCTCGATTCTCTATTCATGACTTTCTACAAAACTTTAAATGATGCCATTTCTTCAGAAAACAGCGCAACAGCTCACCATACGCAAAAGTGATTCTGGACACATCCCGTTCCCTTCAGAGGCATCGCTGTTCTAAAGTAAAAAAGCTTTCTGCAAGGTGTGAGTAGCCAACGATTTCACTAAAGGTTTCTAACAGAAAATGAATATGGCAGTGGCAGACAAAAGAGCCTAACAAATAACCTCACAAATCTAGTTTTTATATAAAGGCAATATATACTGAGACCTCACTATCCCCCTAACTTTTCTTCTCTATCACAGTCAGAGATCACTCTCCACTGCATGTTAATTCTGTGTCATAGTTTCTAGATCTAAAGTGATAAAAGCCATATACTAAACAATGTAAATTAAAGGAACAAGTCTCAACTTCCTCAACACCTGATGTCACCTTAAATTTGCCTTTTAAGCCTGAGAATATTAATCTTCAGATTTTAAAACACAGTGAGGGCAGTGAAAAGTCACTTTTAAAAAGTTTCCTGCTATCCTCTCAGGATAACCCAAATAGCAGGATAACATCTAATAGATGTTACCTCCCTGTAATGATATTCAAACAGTCTCATAGTTTCCTCCAGCACCCCTTGCTCTCAAATTCTTAGATGGTTTGCATGATTACATTCACAGACATATGAAAAGGGTGTTACTCCCCAGCATACATGAAGCAGCATGCTCTTCTGGAGTTTGAACCTCTAAGTTTCTAGATCTTGTGTGTTTTACTCCAACACACTAGATGAGGCCTTGCACTATTCCCTGGGAGAGAACAAAGGCCTCAACATGAAGTTTATCACAAGCTGAACAGAAGGATTACAATACTGAAGAATCACAAGGGGTATGTATATCCCATATACTTAATTTTCCCATCATGATCTATTTTGCTATACAAGGATCCTCAGTGCAATGGAAAACACAAAAGTCCTTTGTGCAGAGGACTAGTGTAGCTGAAATAGTGCCAAAAAGACTGACATGCTTTTTGCTCCATCTGCCTGTTAAAGACCACCCGAGCCATCAGCCAGCTGTCTCTCCTGTCCATCTGTAATATACAGAAGTTCCTGAAAGACACAGAGAAGGCCCCAAACCCCTACCCACATACAAAACCACAGCAAAGAAAATGTAATGCTGTTCTCCAGAAGAGACTAGGAGACAGAGGAGTCAACAGGAAAATTGTGAGGAACTCCATGCAACTATTTTTTTTTGCTCATCGATGATGACAGGTAGCCTTACATCATGCTACAGTGGCAAGTATCGGTCACAGCACTAACTCAGTGTTTGACTAGTGGCAACAGTACTCTTACAATCAAAGAGATTCAGCTTGACATTAAGAAACAATGCATGCAAAGCCACTGTTTTAAGAAGCAATTATCTCCTGAGCTTTTTGGTAAATGCTGCCACATTATTAGCAAACCCTACAGCAGACAAAAATCACCCAGGGGGTGCTGGAAGTGGGTAGATCCCCACAACAAAAACCCTACTGCCACCTTTTCCTTTTGCAACACAACAGGATATTAAATAGGGTGAAGCCTAAACAGACATAAATGTAAAGGAAATCTTACAAATTTACTTAGTACCACCTCTATAAAACTGTGTTAGCCCACGCTTTTTTCATCTGCATAAGTGAAAGATATACTTAGCCACTGGAGGGCTCTTAAATCTGAAGATGTACGTATTGGTGCTCTGCTCCAAGTACTTTTTACTTACCATTTCAGACTTGAGAAGCACAAATTGTGACCCTTTAGCATTTACTTAATGTTACTATTACACTTTGATCTCGAACTTGCATACATACTTTGCTTTAAAATGAGTATTACCCCCTGCAGCCACCCTGAAAAGGAAAAACAAACCAAAGTACATAGTTGTATGTCACAGTATCATGATTTCTGGATGTTTGGGTTTGGTTTGGGGTTTTTTTGGGGGGGAGAGTTTGTTCTATTTTGTTTTTAATAAGATATGAATAGAAGAGTGATTTGGGGCACTGAATATTAATGAAGCTGGAATTATGTCTCAAAACTTGGGAAAAAAAAAAAACCAAACAAAAAGAACCACTAAGCAAAAAAAGACCTTTATATTTTCCAAACTTACATTCAGTCCTTGGCAGAACAACATTTAAAAAGGTACGCTGAGATAAAACCTAGTCTTTTCTTCATCCCCTCAAGTTCCTTATTTTTCAGTTGTAGTGGCTTCAGACTCTTTCTCTGCCACCCAGTTACTGGAAATCTGATTTATTCTTGGCAGTATATGCCACAATTGCGTGTTCCAGCACATAAGGCAGCACAAACCTGGCCACTCTGCTAGCAACTAGAACTGACTCTCCAATATTTAATATAGACATATACCTTGGGAAAGCCTTGCAAGAAGCTATATTTTAGACTTTTTTTTCTAAACAGGCATTGAGACAGGGAAAGGAAGACTTAAGACATCCTTCATATTGATAATACTAACAGTAATTTTCATTAGGCGAAAGATTGCCTCAAAGGAAAGAATAACATTCTTAGATAATAAACCTGAAGGTATCTATTTTGATACTGCTCCTAGAATGTTATGCATGACTTGTAAAATTGATCAGTTTAAGAAATAATGTCAGCATGCAAGTTAAAACAAACAAACAAACAAAAAACAAACCACTAAAACTAAAAATAGAACTCCATTAACTGTGGTTTCAAGTTTGGTACTTATACTTAATTTATGTTTTCCTCTCATTAAAGACCACCACACCTCAACTAGGAGCAGAATTTAAAGTACTCTCTTTTCCGAGTTCTCTGCTTAATAGCAGGAGTTTTTCTGGGGGGAGACACTCAAGATCCAGCAACCAAATAACTTAGAAATTCATGAAAATCTTCAGAAGACTTAACTTCCCTAGGAGAGTTATTCAGCAGTTAAAGGGGTAATTTCTAACCATATGTTTAAATCAGTTAAGTGCAACTTTTTCAAGATTCATGACTTTGAAACAAACTTGAGTAACTCAACCCTTTTCATAGAAATCCTGTTATTAATGCAGAACTATGGAAAGTCTATATAACATTTATCTGTTTACAGTTTAAGCCTTCCAATTTTAGAGTATGAATAAGAATTTTAACTGGACATGAATTACAAAGCAGCACTGTATATGCTTCTGTCCCAAATCACAGAATACTTTAGGTTGGAAGGGATCTTTAAAGGTCAAACTTCCACATGTGCTGCTATTGCCATTCCTCCCATGGCAGAACATAATATTTTATTGTGGCTGGCTGCAACTGAGAAAGAAGGATGAATACAATAAAAGTAGAGCATGCTGGTTTCATATTTCTGATGCAGAGGAAATTTTTTTTGAAGTGGACTGAAGTATAACTTTTGAAGTGTAACTGAAGGAGTTTAGTTCCTGATGAAGTATTTTTTTTGTTCAAAGTCAAAACTCACAAGTTGCTTTCAGTAAGCATAGTGTGTTAATTAGTTTTAAACAGGTCATAAAAGAGTCATAGTTCACATACAAAGTAATTTAACCGTTCACTAAAATCCTATTCAACAGGCAATGAAGCTTAACAAACTGCTTCTTCCAGAGGTCTAGCAAAGACAAGTTCCTAACACTCCTGAAATGAAAATGTACACATTGACCTTTGTTAGCAAAACACATTCAACATGGAACTTGCAGCCAAACTGATTTCCTCCCTTTGGACGTGCCTCCCCAGCAAATGGAGCATTAAAAATCACTGTCAGAAAACTTAAGTGAATTTTTCCACAAGTTGCCCAACCATAAAATTTATTTTCAGGAGGAGGAGGAAGCCATCATTAACAGTTAACGTTTACAGAAAGTTACTGCAAGTCTGTGTGTATTAAGCCAGTCTCAAATTCATAGAAGTCATGTAACATCTTCCTCCCCCAAAAGAGGGAAGATGAAAGGATGGCAGTACAGAAGACACACAGGGAGAGACTCCCTTGAACATAATAGCCAGTTCTTAGGTTTTTTGAATCATACAAATCCAGCAGCTTTAATGGAGCTGACTACAATAAGCGTTAGTTGTCTTAAATTTGTCTGCTTGCTGAAAATCTCATATTAATATTTTATTCTGTTACATAATGCTTCCTTCACGGTTCCAGAATCTGACACCTTCATGTAATACAGAGCTTACCATCCCCCTCCACAACCTTCCCCCACATTTCACATTAAATTAAGATGAAACCAGTGCACTTCATCCCACAGGACAGAGCCTGCCATGTCTCTTTTCATGCCTGCTTCCCTGTGCACTCCTCTCACTGCAGCCCACCTCCCTACAGCAGGTACAGCAGCTCTGAAACACAACCTGAGGTGACTCCTGGCTCAATTTACTCCAAACACTGGAAAATATTCCTACTTTTCTTCTTTACCCACAGTATGATACTGAAGAAGATAAGTAGCTGAGGAGCAGGCTCACTGTGGAAGGTAGGGATGAACTTACAACAAACCGATAGTTACACAGAAATGTCTTCAGCCCAGGTAAGTGCAAGGGAAACAGTTGTAAAATGCACACAATAAATGTTTTAAGAACATGGCTCCTTCTTTCAGTGCTTTTCTGGTCACACCCTAATAAAGTCTTCCCCTTCACTGCTCTTTGACAAGCATGATAAGCAAACAAGGCTGACAGAGGAACACCAAGACTTCAATAAAGCCTACAGCCTCTCAAGACAGTGTTTACATTCATACTTTCTTTTAGGGTTTTTATGTTGCCATAACGCTTGGGTCATTTCTTCAATGCATCATGGAGGCAGGACATCTTTACAAGAGACTTAAGAGCATAAATCTGCTTAGCTTGAGTTCATCTTACCATTAGCTGAAAACAAATGACAGTGTTCAAATATTAAGCTGTGATGTTTACTAGGGAAAAAAATACAAAACCAAACTGGGTCAAGAAGCAGAAATTGTTTTATTCCAACACTTTCAGCTCTCTCTCAGGGCTGCTCTTCTACATTCAGGCTTTACAGTACATGTTCAAACATGTTACGAGGGGAGTGTTTTCATTACACTTTTATCAGCTACTATTCCCTCAGAAAAAGCACCACACCAACCACCTGCACTTA
>JANHGB010000178.1:0-23298 GCA_026283785.1 Coracopsis vasa | reverse complement strand
GCTCTAGTGGAAGGTGTCCCTGCCCGTGGCAGGGGTTGGAACTGGAGGAGCTTTAAGGTCCCTTCCAATCCAAACCAGTCTGGGATTCCATGATTCTGTGACTCAACTGGGAAAAGCCCTGAACAACATGATACAGCTTTTGAATACACTTTGTTTGGAGCAGGTTATTTAGATGACCTCCAGAGGTCATTTTGTTCCTATGTGTTTTTAAGGCATTACTAAAAACTGATGTTACACGCAGGCCTATTTAATAAGGTCAAAAGAAAATCAAATCCAACAGAAGCTCCTGCGGGGCCACCAGGGACACTTTGAGAATGAACAACATTTTTTTTAGTTGGCACTAAGAAGCTCTTGGCTTTTCCTCGCAAAATGGACCTTTGGAGAGGTCACATCAAGTGTACCAGTGGAAGGAATCCCAGGGAAGACAAGTAACTCAGCATAAATACCCAGGACAGGAGCAAAGAATGGAAATGCCATAAAATAATAAATAATAAATAATTAATAATAATGATAATAATAATAAGGGAATGAAAAGTTTCCATAGAACAGAGGAAAAAAACCCAACTAACACCCGAGAGCAGGAGCAGGGGGTGGACCTCTGTTGGGAAGCTCAAGAAATGTGCAAGAGTTCTTTGTTCCACACCAGTATCCTCTGGGTGTTCCAGGCTGAAGCTTGCACCAACTGAACTGTATTTTAATAAAATCTGGTTCTTAACCCAGAATTAAAATCAGAATTTAAAATATAAACCCAGAGTCTTATAAAGCAGAATTTCTGCTGGCCACCTACAGAGTACAGAGCTTTCTTCCTTCACCTTCCTTCACCTTAATATAAACCTCAGCTTCTACAGAAGGATCATTCACCTGAAGCACCAGCATGCCACCACAATGAACAAAACCTCCAGCATGTGCAAGGAAATCAAGACAACCAGTGGAGCTTGCTCCTGCATTGAAGGAATGCTGCCCCTTAGTCCAAGAAGGTGTATGGGGGTGGGAGGATCCTCCTTACATTAATCCATACTAGGATATCCAGGCCCAGATCCTGAATCGAAGCAGTCAGTCTCACTGCAGGCTGTTGCAAGGACCTGGAATTCAAGTAATAAGCAAAAGTCTTCTCTCTCCTGTAGTATGCAGAACTTGAGAGTTCTCCAGGACTATACAACATTATTAGTGCTTAAGATTTTCTGCGCAGCACGTTTAGTTTGGACTTTTTTATTGCAAAACACCTATTACACATTCAGCTGTCAAAAGAACCCCAATGGTCCATTTCATTTGATGGTCCTGAAGGCGGGCACCTCTTGGTCACACTCTTTCTTCAAACTGCCAGGTTCTAGGGATTTCACTTTTCTGAGCACCAAGGTCACGGACTTCTTGCCTTGGCAGAGCTGAGCAGATGGCCAGGCAGTGAACTCAAACTGAGTCACCATGGCCACCACACATGATCTGCTTGGAGCTGTAGTGTAGCCTTCAGCTGCGAGAATGAGGGAAAGGCATTGCCCTGGCTGCTGACTCAGGGCCATGTGGGACTTAGTGGTGCAGGCCTCCACAGGCGTCACATTCCGGCACTCCTAATAAAATTACCTGGAAGAGCAAGTTGATCAAAGCAACACAGACCTGAGGGACTGACAACAGAATAGAGGGTCACTTTATTCTCAGCTGGTTGAGGAGTTCTTCTGCCGTTGCAATTAGGCCTCAGAGAAACAGCAGCAGTAAGTGTGCAATAAGCTGACTGCTAGAAAAGAATGTGAACTCCAGCCTTCTCCTTTTGATGATCACAACCCACTGTGAGCAGCTTAGGAGTCCATGCTCTTGTAAAAGGTTCCTCATCCTCTGACTGTTAGCATGGTGACAATTCCACCTGCTTATGGAGAACTCGTATTTGGGAATTTCATAGCACTGGCAAGTGCTAATCCCCTACTCCTAACCCCTTCAGAACCACCGGGATTTTATCCCCTCCACTCATGTTCACACAGGGACTGTACTTTGACCTCCTCCATGTAGCTCAAATTACTGATTTGACTTCCTCTAGTCCAAGTTCAGCATCTCTGAAGTCCAAGCCCTGGCCTCCTTTTCCATAACCCAGGGCTTATTTTTAATTTGCTGCCAGATCCTAAATTGCCTTGCTAGGCAGGATGCTCTGGTCTTCCAGGTACAGCATATGAATATACCCCAGATGCAAAAGGGTACTCATGCTTTTACCTTGCTAAAAACCACACAGCAAGCCTCCCATCATATCAGGCACAGTTCCTATTTCTTTTAAAAATAAATATTTATAAGCAAAAGGAAGAGATCCAGAGAACTACAATGTTAAAAATCTGCCTGCCAACAGCACAAATGTCTTGTGTCAAGTCACAAGTTGTACACCAACATAGGTACTGTCTAAAAACCCTCTCTCCTCATCAGCTACTATACTCCTTCACTGCAGGAATCCCATCGCAGCAGCCAGCTCCTCTGCACTTCTCTAGGACTTGTACTGGGCTGCTCAATCTCCTTTTGTAATCAAGTCCTCGATATATGCATCCAGTTCATCATCTGTATTAATATCAATGTCCTGAAACCAAAGGCACAAGAAATACCAGTGAGAAGTGCATCTTGAAGAGCAGTGTAAGAACGGACAAGACATCAGTACAGCATCCTCTGCAACATCTGTCCTGGTCAGCTTTTACACCCCAACTTCCAGCCCTCTCCAGCTGCTGACATCTGCTGTGAAAGCACCACCACCTTTCCTTGTCAGAGCCTGATGGACAATGCCTGGAAATCAGTCAGCACCTGATACTCAAACAGTGCACTCAAGCAATAGATTTCCTAGGCTGATCTGGGCAGAAATTCCTTGCAGAACACTGCCTGTGCCCAGGGAAATTCTCCTTCAGCCCCACACTTCCTAGCAAAAAGCAGAGAATAAATAGAGACTGTGCACTATATACATGCCATGAAAAACGCATCCATGAAAATTAACACTCATCAGGACGCCTGGAACCCAAAAGGTGGACAGCGAGAGGAGCTGCGCTCTCAGCTGCTTCTCATGATCTAAGCCCAAGTTGCACCCAATTGAGAAAGGTTAAGCCCAGTTAATGCTGGACTGAAACAGCCCAAGTGCCTGGAGGGGCCTGGGTCTTGGGAAGGTTGCTACTCGTGGGGTTGTTTGGTTTCACACCCCTCCCTGACCTACCTCCTGCACTTTCTGCAGAAGGGCCACGATGTTAGTCCTCAGCTTCTGCAGTTTCTCCTCTGTTTCCTTCAGCTTTCTCTCTGAGTTGCGGAGGTTTTCTTCACAGGCTTTGGCCCGGGCATCAGCACGTGTCTGATATGAATTGCACAGGTTCTGCAGACCAACCTCATACTGTCTGAAATATTCTTTCTGTAGAAGACAAAACACATCAGATGTTAAGAAAAAGCACCGAGCGGCAAGAAAATCCACAGCTTGTGGAAGAGTCCAGCTACCTGCATCCCATGGCCAAACACCACCAGCCCTCCACGTGGTTGTTACCACACTTTTCCATTTCTGATTTGCCTACTGGAGGCAGTGCAACAGTGACACGGGTTTTCACGTTCCTCAAAGACCAGAGCTGCAACAAAAGCTGCCTGAATTCAGATTAAGGATGCAGCATGTATTAAAAAGCCTAAACCCACAGGTATGCTGTAGAAAGATCTGACAGCCTCTGTTCATAGCAAGTTCCTTCGTATAGACCGCCCAGACAACACAGTTTATTACTGCAAGGTAGGAACATTTACACATGCAGAAAACTCCTGACAAGACCAACGTGCCTTGTGAAAGCAGAAGCACCAGTAACTTAAGCATAGCCCTGAATTAACAGAAAAGAGGAAGAGAGATTGTGAATGAGGGAGTAGGGCACTGTGAAGACTGCCAAATAAGCAGTGGCTTTTGTTGTTTAGTCACCTGTAGGTGGATTTTGTAACCTACAGATGCCTCCTGAAAAGATCTCCCTTTGCAGTATGTCAGAGAAGAAAGAAGTCAGAGAAGCCACTACCATTTCTCTGCATTTCTGCCTGCACTGGACCTTCCAACACCAGCACAGGGATCCAGGTGTAGGCTCAGTCGCCATCTGTTCCTTGCTCAAATAAATGGAGGCTGCACCAAAAGCCTCAGGATGCACAGTGGCCTCGCAGCCGGTCAGCCTGCTTCCCTTGAGGAGTGTGAGTAGGTTGGCTTCTGTGTTCTCCCCCATTTTTAAGATTACCTCCAGTTAAGTTGGATTTATAAGGCTGGGGGCAAAACAAACAGGCCTGACTACATCCTGTTTCTACAAACATCTAACTTGGCCTCACTTTTTAAAAGCTTAGCCGCAATAGCAAGAAGATAGGAGCAGCCAACAGCTTTCCCGCACAGATGTATGGTAATTTAAAAAGACCTCAGAGAATAACTGTCAAAAGACCTCAGGCATGTTTCAGAGGGTTTAATTCTTTTCTCAGCTGCATTAGTCTGCAAAGGATCCAAATAATCTTCTGAAGAGTGTGATCTTGCATCAACAGGATGGATGCTTGCCATAAGAATGGAATGTGTGTGGGGAAAACCCCCAGACTTACTTTTCTAGATATACTGAACTCACCAAGGGAAACGCCAACAACCCTTCTGAGCTCATGGAACTCAGCTCCTTCTTGGAGATAGGAAAATTGGGAGGTAAGAAGTACCGCAAACAATTTCTAGGCAGGAAAAGAAAAACACAAAGCCAGAATTGGGAGTTTAAAAGACTTAAGCAATCAGACTGCAACAGCTCACCAGAACTACAGTGAACCCACCGAAGGATCTGGACTAGTAAGTCTACTGTTTCGTGGCTACTACTGGGACCGGTGGTGTCTGGCTCAATTCTGACACAGTCTGAGGTAGAAGGTTCCGCCACAATGACCTCCTCTTCCTGCTGTGTATCTGGAGCCTGGTACTCGGGAGAGGGAGGCTTCATCAACCTCACATCCTCACTGCCCTTCTCTACCCTGAAAAAAACACAGTGAGGTAAAGTCAAATATCTTTTTCTACATTGACCATACCTGAACCACTGTTAACAGCCTCATCAGAACCTGTACCCAGCTTCACTCCGAGACCTCTAGATTACAGAACAGCTGCCTCCACAGGAACATCACACTAAAGTGATGGGCAGACTGGATGGAGTCTGCCCTGATCATTCCTTATGGAGCAGCTGGACATTCCTGAGCACATATACTCTCCCTGACATGACAGTAACATATCTGTCTTCAGCATCTATAGAAGTAAAATGGGGTTTTCCTCCTGAAAGCAAAGCAAGCCTCCAAAATCCAGTAGCTAGAGATAGTTACCAGCGATCCCTTGGTGTGGTGTCTGTAGGAACATAATCAAACTTCACCTTCCAGCGTACTGCATGCTTGCCCATCTCCACAGCTGTGACACGGCCTGTGAACCACTCCTTGTTCACACGCACTTCCACATGCAGCCCTTTATCTGCAAGGAGGACAATAGTAAAGATGATTGCAAGCATTCGGATGCTGGAGAGCACATTTTGCATGAGCTCTAGAGAAGACAGCCGCTCTCAGTGGGGAGCCAACCTAAACCTGTGACAATTCCTTCAAATGGTACACAAATCATAGCACCACTGTCACACAGTTCAACTCCTACTTAGAAACATTAAGATACAAGATATGGCATTTTCAGACAAAAGGTTTCCTCTGTACTCTGGGCTATTTGACATGGGCTTTCCAGGCCCATGCTGGCCAATTTGCCACAGGTTTGCAGATAGCTCCTTGGGAAGAAGCTGAAGAAACGCCCTGCTCTGGCAGAAGGTGCAATACATCCTGGCTATCATCTTTCCTGGGGACCTCTTGGCCCCTCTTCCTTCACAGCAGTGCAGCAGGTCTAGCTACAGTCCTCAGCATCTCCCAGCTAACATAGCTCAACGACCCATTCAGTGAGGAAGGGTGACATCAGTCTACAGCATGCAGCCAAGCATCACACCCGTTAACGTGACGCAGGCCTCTGGTTACAGATCTTCCCATGCTACAGTTGCCTCTTTTCTAATCAAGGGGGCCCTGGCCAAAATGTTTCCTGTTAGTCATCTTGTGGTTTGGGATCCAAATTTATACTAATTCTTATTTTAAAAAGCTCATTAATGAAATCACATGTTTAACCCATGAGTCTAGTTCTGCAACAGTTCTTTTCCACTGTGGTAGATACCGGAGGCAGTTCAAGGGTTCATTTCTCACCTTTCTGAGATTTCTTCAGTTCTGCCAGCTCTTCTTCTCCAGCACTGTCTGTAAGCTATGAGTAGAGAGCTCAGATTAGCTGCCTCCCACCAAGATTATGAACACTTGACAAATACCTTCTGCTGGGGAAACCAGTGCACTCTCACCTCTACCACCACCTCACTGGAATCCTTCTCTTCTTTCACTGCCACAAATTTGCCCCGTTTTGTCTTCTCCTTCTTGTGCTCCTCCTCCTCCTCAGACTCATCCTCTGAGGTGTTCAAGATTCTCTTCCGAGTGGTGGAGGCCTGCAGGAAGCAAAGAGGCTCAAGATTCCAGCATGCTTCCAACCAAATCCTTCTTTCAATCAAGTTAGAAAAGACCTCAAAATCCAGTATTTCATTTGGTAGTTCACTAGCTTTTCCAGCAGGTTTTAGCAGGTACTACGTGATCATGAAAACACTCACCCTGCCACTCAACATTCCTTCATTTCTGGGGAAACAGTCTGGTCTAACAGGAAAGAGATGAAACGACTCTTCATAAGGGGTATGGAATGGCACCCTAACCCAAGAGTAAAGTAAACATTACCTTGTACAGGGACTACAGTGCAAATCCCATGCGATAGAGCAAGACAGGCTATGCAAAATAGTAAGTAAGGACCTGACAGTTTTCATCCCATTGAGTCTCACCTGTGGGCATCTGACAGTGGCAGATTTCTTTACTGCTGGCACCTTGGCAGCTTTGGGACTGGGTGTCTCACGTGAGCTTTTGGGATTCTGCAGGGCAGCAGAAGGTGGCTTCATTGTTGTACTTGGTTTGGCATGAGTTTTTAAATTGCTGTTAGACTTCCCAGCTGTCAGAGTATGCTGGTGTGTCCTGGAAGTGCTGGCCTCCTCCTTGGAGAGCATGCTTGCCAGTTTGGGAGTGCTGATATTTGGCCCAGCTGAAGTGCTCTTTTTCAACTGCATGGTGGACTTGGCCAGAGATGAAGATGGTGGTCTGCTGGGAGCGTTCTTGATTACATCAGGTAAAGGAGGAGATCGCGGGCGCTGAGGTCGGGTCACTGACTGGGTGTTCTGAAACAGATGAGGGTACAGAGAGAGAAAGACACCAAGAGTCAGTCAGTGCTTTTCAGAGCAGTTAAGGACAGCACAAATAAGGATATAAGAAAATAAGGATAGCTAAGGATAGCACAAATCCTACAGCAGTATCGTATTTACCTCCCCTGCAGGCCGTGTGGTCACATCCAGAGGCAGTTTCTTTAAGTCAGCTTGAGATCGAATTGGAGTGGTTTTCTATTTAAAAAAAAATAAAAAAAAATACAAAACTCAGAAAGGCCCATCTTTAAAGGCTGTCAGGGCCTGCCTGAGCCCAGCCCTGCAAACACTTCTTCAGCTTCAAATCAATAACTGTTAGAAGGTGTGTTCTGTGTCCTTCAAGAGACATCCCTTCATCCAAACACCAGCAGCTCCTCCCATTTCCCTAGCAAGCTGAGATGCTTGTTTTCTGTTATTAAAACCACCCCTGCCCCAGTAAGGAATACAGGTAGCATTAGAGGCTGAGACAGAGGTGATTGTCTAGTCATTTGCACTAGGAGGTCTCTCAAACCTGCTGTGCTTAGCTGGAGACCTCCAGATTCACCTGCAGAGCTTCCAGCTTTTCCTGCTGCTGGCGGATTTTCTCAGCCAGTTGTTTCTGCTTCTCTTCCTGTGATTTCAGGTCTTTCTTCAGAGTTCCCAGTGGTACCTTCTGCTTCTGCTCTGCAGCTTCACATCTAGCAGGATAGGAATGCAAGACAATCTTAGTAATGACAGTAACCTGCGCTGTCTCACACATACAGAATTGATTGTCCCCACAATCCATCCCAAAGGCGGCAGTAAAACTGCCTTCCTTTCTGCAGGACACACAAATTCAAAACCAGTACTTTTCTTCTTGGGAAACACATGTACAATTTACGGATCAAAAGCACAGTTGTTAAAAAATAAACACATGCAGATAAAGCATGCTGGAGGAAAGTCTTTATATTAACTGATTCTTACCTGTCTTGTTCAGGATCAGGGTTCATGGAGCAGACCCAGCTATCAGGGTAATTCTTCTCCACTGAACTCAGCTGGAAGGGGAGCGTTCGCCATTTCAGACACACATCTGTTAGACAAACACTTTGCAAGTTAGAAATACACAGCCTGAGCCACAAAGTAATTTTTTCTGTAGCGTTTCTCAAGCCTATTTGATGCCCAGGGACCACCCCAATTACCATGTACCCAGTGACTGTCAGACTAGTGGCCACCAAAAAAAAAAGTGAGAAAAGCACAGGATCTACTGAGCCAGTTCTTGCTTCATGCTCACAAAATGCTTGGAGGAAGACCTCAAATTTTGTACAAGGCATCCATAACAAGGATCTGATGAAGCTTGGGATCAACTGATACTAGAGGACCTCAAACTCACTGCTGCAATGACAGCATGTACAAACCAAACTGAACAGCCAGTCCTGAAATCACTGCACACCTCAGAAGTCAGGCTCTTGCTGATAACACCACAAAAGAAGTCAGAGATTTATCCACTAAAAGAAATACTGTCCTGGGTTCAGCTGTAAGTTATTTTATTCCTTCTTAGTAGCTGGTGCAGAGCTGTGGTTTTGACTTCAGTCTGAGAACAATGCTGATAACACAACGATGTTTTAGTTGTTACCCAGTAATGCTTACTCCAATCAAGGACTTTTCAGTCTCTCACGCTCTGCCAATGAAGAGGGGCATGGGAAGCCGGAAGGAAGCAGAGACAGGAAACCTGACTCAAATTAGCCAAAGGGCTATTCCATCCCCCAGCACATCATGCTCAGTATAAGAAAATGGGAGGAGTTACCTGGAAGGCCCAGATCACTGCTCAGGTCAGGCTGGGTATCAGCTGGCAAGTGCTGAGCAATTGTATTCTCTCCCTTTGTTATTTCCTTTATCATTATTATTACTGGTGGTAGCAGTAGTGGTTTGTGTTATACCTTAGTTACTGGACTGTTCTTATCTCAACCCGTGGGAGTTACATCCTTTTGATTCTCCTCCCCGTCCCTCTGGGAGCAGGGGGAGGAAAAAGGTGGGGAGTGAGTGAGTGGCTGTGTGGTTCTGAGTTACCAGCTGGGCTTAAACCACAACAAATACAATATCTAGTAAGTTTTAGATGAACCTGGAAGACAGATTTGGCTCCCAGAGCATTGCCAGAGCTTTGCTGGCCTACCAGGAAATCAACAGCTTAGGAAAAAAAGTTTTGCCAAGAAAATGGAAACATTCTTAAATGAGACTCTGGAAGGATGTCAACAGCAGAAGACCAGAAGAATGACAGGAAAGCACCTCCTCTTTGGGAGGAACTTGGAAATGACTGAGAAAACTGTTAAGGCAGGAGAGCCTAACAAAGTAATTCCACAAGACTGGCCTCATATTCCTTGTTACATTCTCATACCAAAATCTTGTGGGGAAATGAGGCCAACAGAGTTTGATGTCCCTCTACTAAGAGACAAAGTGGTTGTGTTGAAACGTCCCTTACATCAGAGCAAGGGCTTAGCCAAATCTGTTCAGAAGTGCACAGAAGAGAACTTGCAGTGATTTTGAAAGTTGACTGTAAACAGTTCCCTTCTGTCCTCACACCTAGTACCGATTAGCAAGCCTCTGCATCAGCATACGAATTACTTGGCCACTTTCTATTGCAGGAAGTTTCAGATCTTATTCTAGTGTTGGGGTGGGTGGCTTTGGCAAGTTCCAGTTCATATGACATTCTAAGCCCATCCTCAACACTGCTGCTGGTCATATCTGCCCCATTCTGTAAGGGAACCTGAAGAACATCATGGTTAATAAACTGCAGGAAAGCAACCTCATACCAAGACATCTAAGTGGACCATCAGATGCAGACAATGGCAACTCACAGAAAGAGAGAAGCCCTAGAAGAAGATAATGATAGTGAAGCAGTTCTCAAATCTCCTACCTATGCTGCTGCTCCCTAACAGCAGCCAGCAGTCCCTCCCCTATGCACCAGGGAGGAGCAGCCTCCTAGTCACATCCTGGCCAGACGTACCACACTGAATCGTGGTAGGGATCTCCATGGCTCTCCGGCGTTTATAGCGCAGTTCACTAGATGGAGGCTGATTCCAGTTTGCTGACAAATAACCAAATTCATCCCAGAACTTGATGATACCTCTCTGGGCTGGAAAACAAACAAGTTCCCACTCAGTATGGAGCCATTACCACAGAAACCACCACCTGCAGTCTTGGCTGCTCTCCCCCTTTGCTGCCCTCCAGCCAAAGTTTCCCCTTCCAGCCCCTGGTAACTGTGAAGCTTCATTACCTATAGCAACATCCTTCCAGTACTGAGCCAAATGCTCCCCCATGGCCTTCAGCAAGAGTCGATACTCTTTGGCATCAGCAAAGTCTTGTTTATTATGGGTTGGCTCCAGAACCAAATAGGGCACATCCACCACACCCACCACTCCACCACATGCCCTGGAAGAGGAAGACACAGTCACTAACATCATTCAATTATCAATTATCAGATTAAAAGTGTTGAAAACAGCAGGTTATACACATACCCACCCACCCATTCCTGCAGCAGTACTGGCTTTAATTTATCAGCTTTCTAAATCAGATTGGAGCCAGCATACAAAAAGGTGGGCTCAAATATCTGTATTTGCTTTCAAGGCCTATTCTCCCTGTCCCTAGAAACATGCAATATTACTACCAGTATTCATCAGTCCCAAAGGCCAGCACTGAGCACAAATGCCTGACACTTCAGGTCTGAACAAAATCTGTGTAGACAACTCTTTATCAAGAAACCAGGGAAATATTGGGTAACATTAACTGTAATTTATTTGCCAGAATCCAAACTAAATGCTGACACAATGAGTAAGCCTCACACTCATGAAGAACAATTAATGCAGAACAAGGTTATTGCACGGCCTGAATTATATGTAGGAACTCGCAAGGCTTAAGCAAAAGGATTGCTGAATAATCTCCAGAAACTCACATGCCACCCTCCAGCTGCGGGCCCACCTTCTCATACATCTTTATCAGGCGACTGCAGTTATAAATGAACATGCCGTCCAACTCGCGCTGCTCGATATTCACACCAAAGACAAAATTCAGCTCTTTGGGTTCCTTCAGTGCCCTGAGAGAGAATAAAAAAAAGCCTCAGGAATGTTGAAACTAAAACTAATTCTTTGCTGTCATTAGAAATGATTTAGCACCTCTGAGCATTAGGGGTTTACCAAACACCCGTCCTGTAGTCTGCTACTGCTAAAAACCACCAAGCACTTGTTGAATGTGAATGAACAAAATACAAAACCTTTGCAATACAGACACCAACTTAGGCTGGACAGTATCTTTTCAGATAATTTATTTATCTGGATATGGTTTCTCCTTCCAAAATGGATTCTGCTTTTTATTTTAGATCTGCTTGTTCAAAAAAATTAAAGAGTTACAAAGTAGCCTTAGAGAAGTACTGGTAGGTACAGACTGTCCTCTCCAATGCGATTTTGTTTATATTTTCCAGATGTACATCTCTAGGTAGATAAAGCATGGAAATTAAGATTTTGATACTCAGATTCTGGGAAAGTTCTTGTAATCACAAGTTTTCCAATGCCATTACTCTAAGTTCGAAAGCTGGAAGATATAAAAGACAGCCCAAGCAGAGCTTTTTCTTTTTTCTACAAATGACAGGATAGGAATTTGCATGATTTCTACTTTCTATGCAGCAGATGATATCAACAAAAGTTGGCCTCAAATATGTTTGTGAGCAGATATGGATTTCTGAACCTGGATCTTTGATTATCAAGAACTGTGTCTCCTGCGATGCAGAGAGCCTCAAGACCTCTTAGTGTTACACATAAAACAAAATCCCCAGGTCTCACAAACAGAACTACTGCTCTTTAACAAACTAAATTAAATAGGTTCCACAGCTTCCATGAAATCCATGCTTAGGATTTTTCATAATAAGTATCCTCCATTTCAGGCTGAAGGTATCATCAAATGTGAGGTCCAAACTTTTAACTACTGCAAGGCTATACCACTGTCCTACCCATCCCTCTCATCTCTGACCTGCCTTTACTTCCAACTCCCCACCATCTAACCAAATTCTTAGCATTTATGTGCTTTATCCTAGTTAGGAATTTTACTTTTGCTTAAGGGATCAGTTGAAACAGTGGAATTCTTTAAACTGATCTGTTGACTGTCTACTAATATCAAGTATTAAAAGAACCTGAGCTGTGCATGCATGAGCACTGCACAATAATATTCTGCAGATAGAAGATGTAAGTCTATCTTAATGGTCAAGCATCTCAAAATAAATCCCTGAAATAGATTCATTTCATATTCATTTTCTGTTTAAAGCCATCTTTTTGCCCACGCAGATGTGTAAGTACCCTGTAACACACCTTCCTTTAAAATAAGTTACTAGAAAAACATGTGGAATAGCAGATTTCAGTAATTTTAACAGTAAACTTTTGCCAAGGGCTATTGTGAACACTGACAACATAGAAGTTGGGCTAGATGTGATAGATCTATCTCTGGCAACAAGTCTAGGATAGTTCTGACCTAAGCAGCCATGTAAACTAGCATGCAAAACAACCAGGTGGGAACAAAGACTTGGCATATACAAATCCCAAACTTTCTCACACTCAGCATTTGTTTGAAGAGCATTTTTATCTGGTTACAACTTTATTTATGAAATGCATATGACGACTTTGTAAAAAAAAAAAAAAAACTTATAAAAAAAGTGAAATATTCTTGTGAATACATCAATAGGAAAGTTAACTGCAACCAGAGCTAAGTGAGAACAATGCCTTGGGATTTCACAGCACTGACTGTAACAGAGCTCAGAAAGCCTTTAGAAAACATCCCTACAATTCTAAAAGCCATTTCACTGTAACATTTCATTGCCTCCCTGAATCTTACCTGCAGACGAAAAAGCAAAAGAGTGAAAACAGCTGATGTGAAAACCATATAAACATCTACAGAAAACAAGCCAAATACAAAGACACCTTTCAGCAAGAGGGGAATAGCAGAAGCAATTACAAGAGCAAACTCAGTCCCCTTGGTTTAACAGCCAGAGGGTACAGGATGCCCAGAAACATTTAAGCTCAGAGCTGAACTGCTCCCTGTACCACACAAGCATAGTACAAGAGATGTGGAGTGAACAGCCTGGGAAATCCAGAGCTCTGAACCACCCTGTACTCACCGCTGCTTCGCATCCTTGATCCTCTTCTTGACATCAGCCTCCCGGCGCATGGTTATTGCCGAGTTTTGGACTTGGCGTAGCATCACCTGCAAACATGCGTGGTACAGAAAAACTGCTGCTGTGAAATTCAGCATTCGCTCATTTTATGATTTTTTTGTCCTCTTCAAGAAGATCTTGGAAATGTTTTAAATGTAAAGAATTCACTAACAGTGGAGAGTGACAATCAGCACGTCTTTATATTTAGGGCAGTGCTCAGTGCTAGCTTGTTTAAGCAGCTACAGAGCTGCTTGGAAGAAAATGTCAAAATGCAACTAAACATCCAAGTTAACTGAAACCAGAGGGTAATGAAGGCAGAGGGAAACAGCCAGGGTACTTGGATACTCCTATTTCCATTGGATGCCTATAGGAAGTATAGTGATTTCAAGCTGGTGACACCTGGGGAAGCACCAGGCATCCCTGCGTGCTCTCCTCCCACCCAGAGGTGGTCTGGGTCTCAGCCTTGACCCAGTCAAGAGCTACCGACCATGGGGAGGAAGCAAACAGCCTCTCTCCAAAATCTTTGGAGCCAGTTACACAGGCAGGGAAGAGGCATAGACAAAAAGCACCCAGTTTTACTTCTGTTCAAACATCTTACATTCCCCTCGCCTCTTCCGCAGAGGCTGACATCAAACAAGGTGCCTGGGGGCTGCGGGTTGTCTTCCCTTGCAGGATATATTGAAGAACATCAGCACACTTGCCACCTGGGCTGGAAACCATGTACAGATGCTGGAGCACGTCCGCTGGTGATGAGCCCACAGAGCTGCCCAAAGCTGCAAGCAACTCACCAACTGAAATCACTGCCTGCATCGCCTACACACCGGGTGCTACCACTGGGCGCTGACCTGCCAGTGTTTCTCTCTGAGCCAGTCCCCAGTGCCTGAAACGTCACACGCTGCCAAAGCACAGGGCTTACCCTGGACTCCCGCGTGAGGTCCCCACCTAGACGCAGCTCAAGGGCACGGGCTTTACTTTCCGCCTCACGAGCCTTCTCCTCCGCTGAAACACACAGGGAAAAGGATGATATTAACCATTCAGTACATGCAGCATATACTAAGGCATTCACCTGAGGGGACAGACTTCCAGAGAGCCTTTGCTGGACTGACATGTACAAGGGTACAAAGGTAACACAAAAAGGTACAAAATAAAACCTTTACCTATGAGAGGGCACCACCAACATCTTATAACTTGCTCAGATGTCACAGTCAACACCAGTAAAATTGCAAGGCTAAATTCTGCAAAAGCATGTTTAAAGGAAGGATCCATGAGGAAGTTAGTGAGGACTTGGAAAGAATAAGGATGCATGTGGCCCCGTCTGCTCTGCTTGGAAGCATGTAGGCAGAGAAAAGGCTGTCACAGAATGAAGACTAAGTTCAGGCTTGAAAAGGAGCTACTAAGACATAATCTTGCAGACATGAAGGGAAAGCACTAGTAGTAAAAATGCTTTTACCTTTGATAATTGCTAAATTTTGCCTGGAAAAAGACAAATCTGAGCTACAGAGAAAACAGGGCAGAGAGTTCTCTGAAAACCTGCCACTCCACCTGATGTTTTCACGAAGTTTACCATTTAGAATAAACTCCCCTTTCCACTACTCCCCCAGACTTCCTGGCAATAGGTACATTTCATCCTGGTATTGCAAGATTCATTCAACAGATTTCATTTTCAGCGAGGAAATCCCTTTCTAAAATTGAGCCACAAGGTGCTTTGGTATATCAGCACCATATACCTTGCATCTGCACGCTCTCCATCCAAAAGCACATTGGCTACAACCCTCTCATGTGCCCTTTTAGGTCAGAAGCCTGTTTTGCTCACAGCTGTACAACTAGTTGTGAGAGTCATCTTCCTCCATCCTACAGGCTATGAGGTCCACGGGGGTAAATATGGACTGGCAAGTAGCACCCTTTTTTAAAAAAGGAAAAAAAGGAAGATGTGAGGAACTACAGGCAGGTCGGTCTCACCTTGCTGCCTGGCAAGATCATGGAGCAGAAACTCCTGTGCTAAAGCTCATAGACAGTAAGGGGGTGACTGGTGACAGCCTCCATGCAGCCTTTTCTTCTCCAGGCTGAACAGCCCCAACTTTCTCAGCCTGCCTTCATTTGGGAGGTGCTCCAGCCCTTGGTCATCCTCATGGCCTCCTCTGGACTAGCTCCAGCAGCTCTGTATCTTCTTATGTTGAGGACACCAGAACTGCACACAGTGCTGCACGTGGAGTCTCACAAAAGCAAAGTAGAGGGGCAGGATCACCTCCTTTGACCTGCTGCTCATGCTTTTGATGCAGCCCAGCACACGGATGGCTTTTGTGCTGCAAGCGCACACAGAAGCGGCTCATGTTCATTTTCAACCTTGTACACCCAGACCAGCCACTTTATATGAAGTGACAGAATAAAAGTCTTACTTTTTGAACAACTGCCTCAACAAGGAAAGAGCAGAAGGAAAATGGAACTGAAAGCTAATGATACACAAAAGGTGAGAGCAGAATTGCAGGGTAATACGGCAGCAGCTTAGCCAGATTTCAGATGGAGCAAGAGCAGACAGCTGTGACTCCAAGGGTTATTCTATACAAGCATTTCCCAGAGGAAGTCATCTTAGGGATCGATGTACATTCCTTTCATTGCATGAAATATGTCTGGGTCATCAATAGTCACTGTAGTAACTAATTTCCTGAGCAACCATAATGATCACAGAAGCAAGCAATTGCAGGTCATATCCAGCACAGCAGTATCTTCCTGACTGCTGCTACAGCACAGCCAGGATGCATGCATACCCCAAAAACTCACCTATCCTCGCCATGTGCTCTGCTTTCTTCACCTCTTGCTCTGCGCGAGTCTTGAAACGGTTTGAAGTATATTTGTACATCCTGTGATGATTGAAACTTATGAATCAGCAAACTCAGCAGTAAGGTCAAACCAAGATTTCATTACTGTATGAAAGAATAAAGTCTCCACATGCTATTCTTCACTTCTGAATAGATTCAATAGAGAAGGAGATTCACACATCAGGAACTGAGTGGTTTTCGATGCAGTTAGGCAAAAACTTCTGAAATCAGAGATGCTTTAACAGCAGCTGCAAACACAATTCCCTTTTCTGCATTAACCACTGGAAGTGAAATATGTCCATAGTCTCAGAGGAAATCCCAATGTTTCGAGGAACAGCTTGTTTGGAAGAGGAAGAGAAGAGTAAATATATATGGAAAGCTTCTCAAAAACCTCTCACTATAGATAAATAACCCTTTCTTTCTCCTGCAAATAGCCATTCACAGATGTAGTCTGACAGCACCCATCACAGAGTGTATCCCAAAGACCTTAAGTGGCAAAGCAACTCTGAATGGAGCTTCAAGTTTCAGTTCTAAGGTTCTAATCCAACTCACAGCCTTGTAAACCGTGACTGAGTCACAGTGGCTTGTCCCACCTTCCCGTATCATAACGTGCCAAATGCAGATCGGACTGACTACTGTAGAGTGAAAGGCAAGTGTGTTTAAGAGGCAGAAGCTTGTGAGTATTCATCACCTCTGTGCAGAGACACATAATTAGGGAAGAGGAGATGACACCAAGAAGGATGATCAGAGTCTGCAGGAACTGAAACTGCCTTAAGACACAAAGTTCTGGGTGTTTCAAGAGGCAAATCCCATCCCAAATAACTTTTTATGGAAAAACAAGGCTACGGTAATTGCCCCAAGACCAAAAAGACATACACTGTGCTCTACATGGAGGCCTTCTTCGCAGCCTTTGCTATTCTGCTGCAGGAGTGGGGATTTTAAATGTAAATGCCTTTACAGTGTTGGGGAATTTTTACTGCCCTACCACCATAAGCAGATCTATAAGGAGTTTGCAAAGATATGGCACAAGCAGATTTGTTAGATACACCTGCACCAGCATTGATCCTAGTCAGTGTAACCGCAGGGCATTGTTCATCCATGAGTTTCTGATATAATTTCACACATTTTCACTTAAGAAGCTGAGGAAGTACAAGCCTGACAAGCAGGCCATGGCTATAAGCTGAAAATGGGTCAGGCTCTCCAGGCAACCATCATGACATCAGATTGTGGTTAGTATGAGTCCACAACAAGTTGATAGTGGGCCATACTATTGAAACAATTGATATTTCTGCTATCAGAAAAGCTATCCACAAATACTCTATAAAATTATTACTAATTTATTAAGACAAATCATGTTATAGTATCTGGAATACAGCCTGTGTGCTCCCAGGGACAGAAGAACACTACTGCCTCAAGGAGGCTTAAATACATGTTTTTCTTCCCCCTCCCATTCTTATATCCTTTTCCAGTCCCTGTTAAGACAAATGGTAGCACACCTCTCTTGCTTTCAACTTTTCTGTATAAGGGAACTTATACAAAACTTTTGTATAAGGAAGACAGGGAATAGTATTTCCCAATCTCTATGCAAACCTTGATCAGCTACATATATAAGTTAATTTTCAAAGCAACTGTTTCAAAGTGCTTAGTCTCGCTTCTTTTCAGTAATAATTCTAACAGACTCCATATTTATTTCCTTAAAAACAGTCACCTAACCGTCTTGTATGGATATGTAATTTTGAACAACTATCTTCATTTCTTGGTTTGCTCTGAAAGGCAGCCAAATTGCACAAATTACTCAAGGTATTAAATTTTCCACTATCTACCTCCTTTTCCATATGATCTGTTTCTGTGGCTTTAACATGGAATTATGCAGGATACAGCTGGAAAGCAAAATGTTAAACCTTTTCCATAAGGAATCTCCAAGAAGTCCTACACATCTGAAGATGTTGGGTCCAAGACTCACCTGGGCTTGTACAGACAGCATGAAAGTCGTTTTGTTTGTACTTTGTGTCCATTTATGAAGATTCTCATTCTGGGATCAATATAAAGCACAGCAGCATAGGCACGGAAGGAGCGGCGCTCGGGCTTTCTGCAAGAGAGGGATGGACGCTTACAGAGACTGAGCAGTTTGTTCAGCACTTCCTTGTAGAACTACCAGCAGACACTATCCCAGTCTGGTCCACGTAGCCTAAAGATGCCTGCATGAGCTCACTCCCAAATAATCAGTGCCTCTTTAGACAGAGTGCTCATCCTGGAGTCTCTTTCAGTCTGCATTCCACTTCCTCTTTCCTTCACAGTTTTTCCTCTTCATTCCCAACCATTTAAGAAAAGCCATGTCACGTACTACTGTCACAGAGCCTTGTCCTCTATCCAAACCAAATGAACAAGTTTCTCCATGACAAAACTTGTAAGATTCTTATTTCCCAACGAAATGCTACCCAGTAGCCAAGTGCCCACACTGCTCTGCATTACCGCAATGTATTTTAAGCACTTGAGGCAGGATTCACACCTCATGCATCTCAGCTCATAGCCTTCTCTTTCAAAGCATGCCGAAGAGACAATCTTCAGCAAGAAAGCCAGGCACAAGACAAGGCCCTTCTATTTTAATTACCAGGCAGCAGTGTTAAGTGAGGCTTTTCTTTTAATATTGTTTTACCCATGTCTTCTACAGAGAGTTTCTATTGAGCTGTACATTTTAAATACTGTTACAAAACATTGATGTACATATCACTGTAGCTTGAAAAGGATGTTTTGAACACAGCTGGATAATAAAGGTCAAACCTATAAACTGGCCCACTGAACACAAAGCGTGTGCCCCACTTGCTAGCATGTTCTCCTACCCTTCGGTTAGTCAGGAGTATGCTCTGACAGGAACTGCACTGATCACACACATAAATGCTATCACAAGGTCAGAGAGAAACTCCTTCCAGTGATCAGTGCTAATCACAAAAGCTCACCAGCACACATTAAAGAAACTGAGAAGCACATCAGATTGCCAAGGAGTTTGCTGCACCTGAGCACTCAGTAACATCAGGCTAATGCATACAGAATTAGCTAGGTTTACAGTGTTTGAAACTGTATTTCTATGGGAAATTCAAGCACTTCAGGGAAGCAGTGTGTAATCTCATTAAACAGGTAAAGCTCACTAGGTGTGCCCATGGAGCTCTGGGATTTAATCAAGCATTTGGCTCAGCTGAGCTCATGCTTTCCTTTTCAGGCAGCTCTCCCTGAACATCCCTTTATGCTCTTCCAACTGTCCTCTGAGCACATCCTCCTTTCTCCTCTGCAGGAAATCCAGAAGCTGCTCCTGCTCCCAAGACGATGTGCTGATACACCCCATCAGTACTACCCTTTACCATTTGCTCATACAGGCTGACCTGTGTGGTGCTCACATCTTGCCAGGGTTCATTTAATCACAAAACTGAACATGAGTTTGAAAGCAGCACAGACTCATGACCAGCCATCATTCTGATGAAAACATCTTTGATGAGCGTAGAAGATTAAACCTATAGCTTAGGGCTCCTTTGAAAACAAAGGTGCTTAAAGAAGAGCACTGAGTTTGCTGCTTTGACTAAGCTGAGACAAGACAAAGTAGGCATTCACCCAAGCACACAAACATAACACCTCCACGCTGTTTACACACATAAACTCCAAACTGCTAAGAACAAACTAAAGATCTTTAAAATTCTCCAATTCACCACAGAAAGAGCAGCTTTTAAAAAGCACATGCACATAGTATATAGCCAAACCCTACACATAAAATGATCACAGCCCAAAGGCCTGTTAACATCACACTTACGTTCCTTCTGGAGATGTTTCTGCCATCTGAATGTCTCGGGGGTCAGAAGTCACATCCAGCTCTGGCTCTCCATTATCCATTAGTTTGAGGTTAAAGATTATCACCAGGGTGCCTGAGCAATTAACAAGTTGATAAGGTGAATTCCAGCCAAACCCCAAATACCCTGCCTGTGACCAGCACTGTCCATACATACCTTTCTCACCACATATCTTATTAAACTGCTCCATCACTTCCTGTTCCGACTTGAAAGGGGAATACTTGTAAATTAGCTCTGTCTCAATAGCAAACTTCTCCATGTTGTCAGTCACAGGCTCCCGGCTTCGCGCATTCCAGGTGGGCAGGGGGACGATGACCTGCAAATTGCACTGTATCAAGAGCACAGCTCACCCACTCCGGTCTGCAGACCATGACCAAGTGACTCGCCCCTTCTGACAAATGCCCAAGGACTTCTCTTTACCAGCCTCTGAGTTGCCTTCCTACAACATCTAGTCTTAGATTGAGCTATTTCCAAGTAACCTCTATGGTACTGGCTACTTACACAGTCAATGGGTTTTTTCCCCTCCTCTTGCAATGACTTTTATAATACTACAAAAAAAAAAAACACCACCCAAATTTTGCTTTTTTAAAAATTTCAATTTCTGTACTTAACTTCTCTCTTGAACTCAAATATCCTTCACTCATATTCATCCAGATCTCACTCTTTATTATATTTACAGGTGAGGCTATTGGTGTTTTCTGTTGTTCAGAACAAAACCACAGATGGAATTATAGCCTGCATCTGCCTATCAAGGACAACGAATCCTGATCTCACTTCAGAACTGAGGTCAAGCACAAATTTCTGATTCCAGAGCCACTGTGGGAACTACATCACTATTCCCAACTTGCTTCAGCCATCAGCTGGCCACTAACAAGCATTGCTCCCTCAAAAGCTTCTTTGTAGAGCTCCCTCTACGATCACAATGGAAAATGCTTTCTTAGATACTACCCCAGTAAAAATTTACAACCTTTCATTATCAGTCTTGCCTGGAAAACACTCGTGTTTGAGCAGAAAAATAGTTCCATGTTAAAGAGTCTTGATACAGAACAACAATGCCTGAATTATGTATTAAGATACACAAGTTTTCAACAGGTAGAACCACACTGATTTTTTTGTTTTTAAAAAATCCAAAAGAAAAGACATGTCTGGAGTTTGTGTCCTGTGGGTAGGACTCATTCAAGCACACCTTTAATTCTCTACAGAAAACCAAATCAGAAAAATAAATTTAAATACATCCCATACTCAAATTTTGTGGAAAAAGCAAAATGCAAGAAGTCTAGGCACCTGAACTCAGCATAAGCAACATTAAGTGATTAAAACGAGCCCTTCAAACTTGCTGTAGTTTAGAGAACTCTCAGAATTAAAACCTAAAGGAAAAAACCTTTGATGACTTTGCAGTTTACAAGTTTATCATCAAGAGAAAACCATACCACTGGTCCAACCAGTGACAGCCAGCACTGACACAGACACCTCTCCTGTGGGAGCTGGAGAGGTTCTGCTGAGATAGCATTCACCACATTAGTTCATTATAACAAAGTCCATGCAAACCTCATCGATGCCTTCTTCCTCATGGAACGTCCGTGACAAGAGGAGGCAAGTCATGGTGTTGTCTTTCTTTGTGAACAGGATAAAATCCTTCCCAATCCGCATGGAACCCCTGGAGACAGATTTCAGGCTCCGTATTACACCTGATGCATAACATTTTCTAGAAAGCAGACCACATTACTGAATTTTTTTCCTATTATGTTCAAGATGCCAAAACCAGGTAAGGCAAAAGAAGGGCTTAAACAGCAGCTACCACTTCTTTCTAAATATCTCTCCTTTCAAAAGGCATCTTAATCTGAACATTCTCATAAGGCTTCAAATCCCTTAACACGAGTCACAATCAGAAGTGCAGATGTGCAGCATGCCCAGGCTCATCCTAGACAAGGAGTTTAAAAAAAAAATAAATATCTTTCTTTTAAAAATCTAAGATGACTAAAGTGAGATGTGACAATATCCTGCAAATAGATAAGCAGAAGTGTGAGGAAGCAAACACATGCTTCATTTCACTTTACACAGAATGAACAGCAGCAAACAAGTTTCTGGGAGACAGACAACTTTTTCCTAATGTCTAACTTGAAAGACTCACTGACACTTCAGCCAGTGCAACTTAGCAGCTAGCTGTCACAAAAGGGACAGTCCCATCTTTCTCCCCACTCTCCTATCCCCAACAGTGCCTTCCCCATCTTCTCTATTTTACTCTAACTTGCCCAAAAAACCTTAACAAAGAAAAATAACATTGCATCAAAAAAAGGATTAGTGTTCTGTCAGTTCAATTCTCTTTAGATTGGCTTGATGTGATACCAAAGCACACCTTTTGCATGTTTATGCTTCAGTCTGCATTTCTCACCTGTAATATAGTATGACTCTTGCTCAAGGTTAAGAACAGGACAGAAATCTGTCCTGGAAGTGCCCAGCCAGGATCTGGGATCTGTCCCGCACTGCAGCTATATTAATGGGATACCAAGATCCCTTACATCCCCTTTTCTTCTTTCCTCCCATGCTATAGAGTCCCACAGATTTCCCCAGGAGGATACATATAAAAAAATCAAGCCACACAGAACAGTATAAAGCAGAACAGCCAAAGTAAGCCATAAAAGCCCACTAGCTTTTCCAAAGACTTCAGTTCACCACAGAAACACTTCTCTTTCCTAGCAAATCCCCTCCAGCTAATAAGATTTCCTCCCCACCTTTGTTCGGCTGCCACCTAATCCCACTCCTCCTCTCATTCCTTCCACTACTCTCCTTCTTCTCTATGCATTTGTTTGATTTAGGAAAAAAAGAAAAGGTTGAAGTCCATCTGACTAGCAGCCCACAACTTTCCTAGTGAGAAGACTATTTTGCTCCCATTTTACTGCCTCCCATAGGCATATTAAGGTTTCGTTTCCTGCTCTACCATTTTTTTTCCGCCAGCTCTGATCTGTATCCTCTGCATCATGCAAACATAATGGCAAAACACTGTCATCAACTCTGGACAGACTTCTCAGCCACTGAAAAATTACAGTAGATGTTCAGAGCTCCTGTCCCCCAAACCATGGTACCAGGATTTAGATTTCACCTGCCTTCCTTTTCTGGAAAAAAAAAAAAAAAAAAAAAGATATATACCTCCAAGCAAACAATCCATTTACTACCTCAGCCCTGAGCTCCATATCAGGAAGCTGGCTTTTGTTATACCTACGATTTCAAGCCATTCC
>JANHGB010000166.1:21797-70772 GCA_026283785.1 Coracopsis vasa | reverse complement strand
ATGTTTTGGTTTTGTTGGTTGGGGTTTTTTTGTTTTGTGGGGTTTTTTCAATTTTTTTTTTTTTTTAATTTCATACTTTGCAACTCTTCATATTATAAAACTTTTCCCGATCGGTCTATGGACATGCCCATATATGAAGGAGATGGGTGGGTCAATAAGGGATATCAAATGAAGTGACAGGGGCCGCAGTGGGGAACCCGGGGTGCGCAGCCCTTGCTGGGAGCGTGCCCCGCCAGAAATGATGTAAGGGGTTAGTCTTTTTTTTAAAAGAAAGTTATTACGATGTATTTTGTGAGGCAGATGTTCTATAAGGTTTACAACACTACAAGTCTTGATTAAGAAGGAAAGGAAAAAGGAAAAAAAAAAAATAAAAAATCAATACCCAGATAAAGAGATCATAGTCTTAGGAATTCATTTAAACCATAGGAACTTTTCACTTATCTCATGTTAGCTGTATCAGTCAGTGATTAAGTAGAAATACAAGTTGTATAGGCTTTATTGTTTATTGCTGGTTTATGACCTTAATAAAGTGTAATTATGTATTACCAGCAGGGTGTTTTTAACTGTGACTATTGTATAAAAAAAAAAAAACAAAAACAAAAACAAATCTTGATATCCAGAAGCACATGAAGTTTGCAACTCTTTCCACCCTGCCCATTTTTGTAAAACTGCAGTCATCTTGGACCTTTTAAACACAAATTTTAAACTCAACCAAGCTGTGATAAGTGGAATGGTTACTGTTTATACTGTGGTATGTTTTTGATTACAGCAGACAATGCTTTCTTTTCCAGTTGTCTTTTAAAATAAAGGAAAACTCTTCAGATGCAATTTTTTTTTTTTTTTTTTTTTTTTTGTGTAGCATCTTGTCTATCATGTTTTTGTAAATACTGGAGAAGCTTTGACCAATTTGACTTAGAGATGGAATGTAACTTTGCTTACAAAAATTGCTATTAAACTCCTGCTTAAGGTGTTCTAATTTTCTGTGAGCACACTAAAAGCGAAAAATAAATGTGAATAAAATGTATAATTTGGTTGTCTTTCTTTTATGGACACTGATAGCTTAAAGGGACTAGCCAGTATTGCCTAAATTTGTATAGAGAAAGTCGTGTGTGCTGTTAGCACTAGCTTAGAGGACTACCTTCCTAGATCCTGGACTCTGTAGTACTGTGCATCTTTTAGAGATATTGGGCAGTGCACCAAGTAATTTATAGGCTTTTCTGGCTTTAAAGAGAAGACTGAAAGGCAGTTTGAGGATGTACAGTGTACAATTCTCCTGTCCAGGCTCCATCTTGCTTTTAAGACCAGAGGTATCCAACATACGAGAGTTTTGCTTCTTGAGGAAAATAAGATTTCGTTTGACTTGCTTAAGATGGGGCACCAAGATTTTTACGGCGAGTTGCTTAAAAATTAAGCTCTTGAACAGATGTCCCACTTACATCTTGGTATGCTGGTCCGACTTTGGGACCTAGGTGATTAGCTTGAAAGCCTTAGCCTGGAGGGAGAAAAGGAGAATTAACACTGCCATTCTGCTCAAAGTAATTAAAAGCAATATTCTCTTTTTTTTCCTCAAGTGCTACTCCTAAGTACAGGTGAGTTACGAAACAGATTTCAAAATTTGTCTTTAAAAATAATCGCTTGGTGCTTGCCTTTAATTGTTAGGCTTTTTGGCCAATTTCCAGCATATTGCTCAGGGCATAATATGCCTTAATAAAACAGTGGGCTCATGCAAAAAAAGCAGCAGTGGTGTTTGGAGGGTGGAAATTGATTCAAGAAAGTGTTGCTTCTAAGTTTATAGGAGAAAGTTTAGTGTTACACTTATTTGCTTCCACCTAAATTTTCAGCAGAAACTCTTTGGAAGCAATTATGATTCATTTTATGAGAAAATGGCACGTTAGCACCTTGTTCCCTAAAGAACAAAGCCTAAACTGAATGAAGTATAGTAGGTTTCCTGCTGAATGCGTGCTTTTTTTTTGGTTTGTTTTGATTTTTTTTTCTTCTTTTTTAATTCAGCTGTCTACCATTTTAACTTTGGCTTGTATGTACTCTAGTTGCCCTGGTATTTCTCTATAGCTTTAGAAATGTATTGAAACTATGCTATAATTGCTGAGGGACAAAAATAAATGGATGTAAAACAAGATCCTCCACACCAGTGTCATTCTTGGAGTACATGTGTTTGAAGTCTAGTGCATAACTGCTTTGCTAAGGGGTTTTTATAACATGGCTGTAAAAACCTGTTCTGAGACGCATGATGTCTTGGCCATAGAGTCAATGTCTCTTTTTAATAAATATATATATTTAAATCCAAGGATTCTTAAAGAGAAGTCTGAATTTCTTCTTTCTTGTATTTTTTTCTTTGTCAAACCGTATGTGTGCATATGAAGAAAATAATCACTAGTGAAGTTATTTTTCAGATTTTCCCCAGTGTGCTCTCCTCACACTTTTATGTTCTTCCTTCACTCAGCTGGTGGTGTTTTCTGAAGCACTTCCAGTTTCTGGGGGTGCAGAATCAATCCTGCCCAGTGGCTGAGCTCCTGGCCTGGGGCTTCATCATTCCATGGCTTGCCTTGACTTGAAATCTCCTTCCAAGAGTCTTGACACTAGCAGAGTTTCAAGAGTACATCTTGAGAAGACCAGTTTCGTGGTCTACTCTTCTGGTACCAGCAGTTGGGTGAGATTTAGCGACACCAGTTTTCCACCACGATTTAAGAAGGTGGTAACTGGAAGAGGCTTGGCATAGTGGAAATGGAGAAGTTTTGAACTGCTTCCTCCTGCCAAAGAATTGTGCAAGAGCATCTCTCCTCCATTGGTCCCAGAAAGACCGAGTGGTCACTCCTATGTGATTGTAGAATTTCCTTATTTATGTGAAAGGAAAACGAACGGGCTGGGTGTTTGTGACTGGTGAGATGGTTAATCTTCCTGAGAAAGCTTTATATCTTTCTTATTTTTGCATTGGTTGCCTTGGTGAAAATGCTAATCATAATAAGTATTGTAATTCCAATGATTTCTCTCAGAATTGGAATGCATGTGACTAAAATGTGTGATTTCAAGCTGACTTTCATATCATGTGGCTTGCTATGGTTCTTTTTAAGCAGAATGTTATTATTGCTATGAACAAGGTAACTTCTGTTGTGCTGAAATGTCATGTTTTAGGCAAAACTTACACTGGAATCAAATTTTGCCTAACTAAAGGCTCCAGAGATTTGCTTCTTTTATGTTTATTTACTTAGGCTAAGGCAACAGTCTTCCTTGTTCAAGGTCAAAACATGGTTGTATAAAAGTCCTTTCAAATTTCATGCCTATCTTGGTAATATCTAAACTTAATTTCAGACTCTCAAAATCACTATGTACCCCAAGTACTCGATTTCCGTATCTGGTCCTGATAGTTATTAATGTGAAATTGTAGAGACTTTGCCTTCTGGCAAGGAAGCAAGACAAGAAAAGCGAAATGCAAGCTAGGGGAGGGACGTGGAGCCTTGGCTTTGGCTTCTATTGGAGCTTGAGTACACAACCACTGTACACAAAGCAAGTGTCCATGTATCAACTTCTGACAATGCTAAAAACTCCTGTTGGTTGTATTTGATGCAAACATTGCATGTACAAGTATTTTACTCTTTTATTATGAGGGAAGATGTTGTCTCTGTTTTAAGAATATGTTTTGTTACCTAACACTGTTTGAAAGAGCTAACTCTTGAACTTCATTTGCAGATGATTAGATAGAGGTCAAAGGTTCTTGTCTGCTTTGATTGTTTGGGTTTTTCTAAGTTGTGAGTCCTTTTATATTGCTTTTTTTTTTTTTTTTAATATTTAGAACAATACACATTCTAGTCTGAAGCTGTAATAACAGTTAATAGTTTCCTGCAAAATCAGTCCTGTGAATTCAGTCTTTATACTACTTGTATTGTGAAAGAGTAGTAAAAGGTCATCATTGGTGATACTGGACTCATTTCAGCATTTGTTTGTAAGGTTTTAAGAGACTGAGGTAAAATGTGTTTTCCATAATTAAGCAGTTGAGTTGAAAGCATCCTGTTTCTAGGTTATGGCCATTTTTGTTACCATGCTCAGGTCACTGGAATAGAATAAAGCAGGTACTTTTCTACCCAAAGTATGCAGCAAGTGAAAATAATATATTGTGTTTATAACACACTGTAGACAGTGGGGTTAATTTGTCCTCTTTACAGTTCTGGGGACCTCAGCTAATTGACAATGAATGGAGACTATTGCGATTGCAACTGAGTCCAGCAGGGCAGAGGCAAGCAGGCCAGGCAGCCTCCTGTTGCTTTAATAAAGGAATGTAAGAGGTGGCACTATGGTGAAGTACGAGGTTACTAAAAGTCTCTGTATTAGCTTGCCCTGAGGAGAGCCAGTGGAGTGGTGAGCTTTTAAGACCTGTTTCTTGTTTGAGGATTTAGAATGGGAACCTGTAGCTGGCATGCTTCATGATGCATTCACTGAAATAACTGTTGAGATCACTCTGGAGTAAGAACACTGCCTATTGGGAAGATCAGCGGAGGGCCAGCAGTGGGATCAAAATGATGATTATAGCTAAACAGATGAGTGACAAAAGTGTTGCCCCATGAGCAAAGTAGGGACTTAGGAACATGTAAATTTGGGCTGTGTTACTGAGTACACTTTCTATATGAAAGCAAGATACTGGGCTTCAGAATGCCTCTGTTGTAGGATATGGGTAATGTTATTTGATAGAAGTGACATAAAACTTCAGTTAATGCTTTCAGAACGTTTTGAAATCCTGAGGAAGGTTAGAAGTATTATTTATACATCTTTGCCCGCAGTCTTTGTCATAGGAAGACATGTTTGTCCAGAACAGGACTACCAAGATACTAGGTGAAACAAGACATTAATGCTTGCATTAGAAAGACCCAAACAAAATATATGGAATATTAGTACTTAAAGCTGTGTTGAATTTAGGTAAAGTAACAAAGTCATTATTCAATTACAAGTAATTTCTTTCTCTCTCTCTTTTTTTTCTTTCTTTTTGGTGCCTAACACTGCTCTGATTTCAGAGCAGCAAGTCCAGGGAAATGTTGCTGGTGGTGTATACATTGTTATCACCACGTAGGTAAATGTTACAGGTCTTCTGATTCTTGGGTGCTGAAGAATTGTTTTGAGCCAAGCAATGCTACCTTCTGAGGTCCTTTCCAGCACCACAACTGATCCTGTTGGTAATAAAGTATTTGATAGTTGCTCTTAGCCAAGACCATGGTGACTAGAGATTTATTTTTAGGTACAGTCCCAACTAGACTCTGTCTCCTGAAATTCACAGCTTACCTTTAAAAAAGAGAGAAAAAAACAAAGTACCTATGAATCGGTTTGGTAGGGAAATTATACTTGCTGACTAGCTCTAATAGCTGCAAGAAGTGACTTGCTAGCCTACACTGGAGCGGTTATCTCTCTGAAACATGGTATGTAGACCCACCCAAATGTTTTAAATTAATTTGATGACACAAAAGCCATGCTTACAAGGGTGACCTGCTGTTCAAAGTAAGCAAAACCCATTGTGGAGATGTTGCTAATAGGCTCCTTGCTGGAAAAGAACTGTTCTGGACCAGTAAGTGAAGACCTGCATAGGCAAGGCTTTTGCAAAAGGAGAGTGAGAGGCAAAAAAACCCCAAAACACCAGTGTTTAGGAGCTAAGGGAAGAAATTCCTTTTTTCCTAGCCCTCTGGAGCAAGGCTATCATGCATGTTAAGTACCCCCCTGCTGCTTTTAAAAACCGTAATTTAATTATGAGGGACACCGTTTCCACCAGAGTGCAAAACTGCACCCCTTTCAAAAACCACCAAAAGGGGAACCGAGTCCAAAATTGATGAAGGTAACATTTTTCAGGAATGAATCATTAGGCCAGCCACAAGTCCTACATCGCAGTTCAGGAACCTGTTAAAGCAAGCTTAGCAGACACAGAACCCCTGACGAGAAGAGGCAGCAAATATTTTTCATCTCAGTAATCAAATAAAATGGCAGTAATCGTGGACTGATAGTCAGAATGCATGAAGGAACATGATTTTCTCCCCCCTAGTTCTATTTTTGCATATCCTATGTATGTATTTGGTTTATGATAAACATCCAGAAAGAAAACTTGAAATACTGGAGAAAGAATAATTCCAAAATTTCTCTGAATCAGTTTCCCTGGGTGTTTTTATACATGTATATTTGAATTCCATTTTAATATTTTAGTTTGCTGCTTTTCACTTAACTTTAGGAGTTAATGCTGACAAGGAGAAACAGTGTCATATGTATACTAAATTAAATAAGGAATTTTACAAAGGAGTCATTTTGGCCTCCTTCTTCTGCCACTGAGATCCGTGTATGAGAGGGAAGCTAAGCAATACAAAGCACTTCTAAAATTCCCCCATAAATGTTGGTAATGATAAGAGAAATGCATTTGATTCTTCCACAGAGCATCCAGCTGCAATCTACCCAAAATGGAGTGTGTACAATAAAAGGATAAGAAAGTGACTGATTTGCATGAGTTAAGAGACTGAAGACACACAGAACCATGCTGGCAAAATGGACTGGAGCACTTTCAAGCGTTGCTGTCACAAATGACAGAAATGAAATGTCACTGGAAACTGATCCTCATTATTTTATGTGGGAGAGTTTATACCCTGGAGGCTCATCAGGCCTATGTTTTCCCTGCCACCACCACATTGAGTCTGTCTAATACTTGACAAGCCTATACACTGAAGTGATGATGCAGAAATGTATTTAAAAGCTCATGTGGATAAATCATCAGCAAAAATTGCTATTTTTGATGTAAAGCTGATAACTTTTTTGTGATCATTGGTATCCACAGAATGCTGTGTTATTGGGTGATTTTTTTGCTACACAAAAAGTTGTCATTTCAAGATCACAAAGCTTCTGATGTTGTTATAAACTGGGCCAAAGAGGAGAAGGGGAAAATATCTTTCCAGTGATGTTAGAATAGGACCATCAGCTTTAATAAACAGAAAAGAGAGATTCAGAGCCAACTGTTCTCTATTTAAATCCCAGTGCTAACCTAATCTAATCTAATCTAACCTAAAGAGGCTTTAGGGCTTTGATTTGCATCTTGTTGTTGTTATTGCATACATATTATGATAGTTATTAGTTTAATAATCTGTGGATATATAGAAGTAGAAACAAAATAGCACTTCTGAAGTTTCTCTTCTGAACACTTCATGGTAGGTGTACCGGGTGTAACTGCAAGGAGCAATCACTGGAAACATTCTGCTTGGCTGTGCTGTGTAGAGATGCAGAAGATGGAAGTGCTAAGTTGTTCCTGAGGATTTTAGGAGAAATAATACACCCTCTGTCTTTTGTGACAAAGATAAAATGAGGAACACATGTAATGTAACTTTTCAGGAAAGCCATATAAATTCAAATGACACTGTAAAAAGGAGCTGAACACAAGATGGTCCCAATAGCACTTCAGTGAAGCAGCATACATGTAAGAAATGCACCATTTGCAAGTGAAACTGGTTGCATTTGACGTTTTTTCATGGGCTTAATACAGGCTTCCTTTTATGTGAATCTGGTACATTAAAGGCAATCGAGTAGCAGATGACAGTGACGTAGGCAGATGGGAAGGAATCCCAAAGGAGGAGCATGGCCAGGGACCACTCTGAGCAGCAGCACAAACAAAGGTCCATTCCCGTAAGAACTACTATTAGGAAATATTTATATTTTGATACAGGCTCAAAAGGCCCAGATTAAATATGAGCCTTGCTTGTGCTTGGCACTGTGTAAACATATGGGAGAGACAGTCTCGCTCTGAAAAAAACTTCCAGGCTAAATGCAGAAAGGTTAGGCTGTTTCACTTCCTACCATTGTTAAAATCACATTTCTATTTGTCTTGGTCGAGATTATGGAGGGGGAGGGAATAAATTGCCAACTTCCTTTTTATATATATATATATATATGTTTTTTTGCAAGTGTCTTTTCTCACTTCATGCTTTTTCCCTTCCTTTTGTTTTACATTTTATCTCCTCAAAACAGAAATGTCAGCATGTCAAATGTCCTGTGTAGGGAGGGGGAGTGCAGGGGCAGGGGGATCCTGGTGCCTGATGTCGCTTGGAGGGGAAGCACCAGTGGGGGCCAAGGAAAGAAGCACACCAGGCCATGCTCCGATGGGCCTCCTGATGCTGAAACATGATCAGAACAAACAAACAAAGTAAGAGCTGTAAAACTAAATGACTGTTTTTATTTGTTTCCTTGTTGGTTTGTTTTCTCTCTTCCACTTCCTTGTCCCCAGCTGTGTGCTCCTCTAGAAAGCAGCCACTTGGCACTGGTATTTGCTGGGCACAGAGCATGTGTGTATTACATCTATTTTAAGCACTCATCCTGAGAAAAAGATTCATGTCCATGAATCCCAACATATTTTAAAACCAGCTGCATGGCTGGTACTAGAGAAGAAAGAGGGGAAACAGCATTTTCTTTATTTTTTTCTTAGTTTTGACCTCTGGTCTGCTCACTGGGCCAGTCAGGTTATTTTGTGCACTTGCACTGTTGCTCTAAACTGGTAACACCAACCTCGAATATTCCAGTTATGACACGTAAAATATAATCTGCTCTGCAGCATTTTCCCTTTTCCTTACAACTTTCTTTTCACAAAATAACCATTTATTTTCAAACTTCCTCTGAAAGCATGAGTATGTGCTGAAATCCTGTATCCATATACTCCAATATAACCAAACTCACACAGAAAAGCAAATGTCCTGGAAAACTATGTAGCTGGGGTCGGTTTATCCTGCTCCCCTGTGTCACTCCGCTATCTGTCTCAGGATCTGAGAAGGGCTGGGTCAAATTCTGGTTCCAGCTTTCTGGCTCATGCTCACCTCCTATCCTATTTTTTGTCCTGTTTTCCTAGGCTGAGCAGGGTGCCAGCAGTGGAGGATTTGGCCTTCAGGATGCTTAAAGCCTTCCCCCGAGGCCGTATCCCTGCAAGATGCGCTTGTTCATGGCTTCTTCAGCCCTCTGCCTCCTCAGCTCTATGAGGTTCCTGCTGGTAAGTTAACTCAGTTTCATCTCACTAAGAGCTACTTCACATGCTATTTATTGTGAGTTTCTTCTTACTTTGAAAGTCTCTGCCATTCACCTGGACATCTGCCTGCCCTCCCTCCCCACTCCTGTATGCTGCAGAGTTTACATCCCATTGCAAATTTGTCAGCTTCTTTTTCTGTTTTCTTCCACTTGACCACTGTGTTGATACCAGAAGGGGACATGGATGGGCTGCTGCCGTGGTACATTTAGAAAGTGGAGGTGGATATGATTTCACAGCTCATTTCTCCCCCATTCTGTAACCCTAGGGGCCCAGAGGTTTCCCCTGGGCTTGTTCACACTGTGTATTCAGTGTAACTCACATGCTGGTCCCTCCTGATGTCCTGAATTCCCAGCTGCTCAGCATGATGTGCTAGCCCCAATTCCCTTGGACCGCTCCTCCTGCTCCCTTTTGATGTTCAGAGACAACAGCTGTTCCTCATACCCTGTTGCACCAGTCCTCCCTCAGTTTTACCTGCTTTATTTTCTTCTTCCCCTGCTGTCTTTTAAGCACACAGCTGCATACACACAGGTCTGCCTCTTCTGCCCTGAGCTGATAATAAATACAGGGTCTCTTAAGCTACAGGTTCTGGTCCTCACTAGGAAAAGCTCCCTCTTATTGGGCAACAGGCCAGAGAGCACTCACATTCCCTGTTGCTTCCTGGGCACCCACTACACTAGTTAGTTTGCTGTGTTTTTTTAAGACAGGAGCAATTAAGAACCCTTCTTGGAGTGTGTTGTCAAGCTATTTGAAAACCTAATTTCTAGCTCCTGTGACACATCCCAAGTGAAGGAGCAGCAAGCTAGCATCTCTCCCAAACCGCTGCCCTTCAGAAGGTGCTCTGTGTGTGTATGTGCATGAGTGAGAGACATCTGCATTCCTTTTCTGTTCACCCAGCCACAGAGCACAAATCTACTTTGACACTTTTAGAAAAATGAAAAGATGGAATCTCGCAGGAGCCTGCCTGTGCCGCGGGGGGAGGAGGGGAGCACGCACAGCAGGAGGGAAGTTGACTTTTCTTTATACATATAGGGTTTTTTCCATGCAGAGTTTAAATTATGCCTGATAAAAGGAGTTTCGTGGATGTTTCAGTTCTTTCAAACCCTCCTGGCTTCCTCCCAATTAAATGAGGTTTGTCAAAGCCACAGGGCTCTGCTGCTGCCGGAGAGGCGGACAAGCACTTCCCGCAGTGACATCTCCAATCCCCAAGGGAGAAGATGAAAGTGTCAGTGCCAAGAGAGAGACTGTGTGGAAAAAAACAGGTACAGAGACAGTGTGAGAGAAAGGGAGAGAGTGAGGAGAAATAGAAGGAATGAGAAAACAGATTGGCATAATGTGTCAATCTCTCCAGCGTGCTGGCAGAGAGGGGATAGATTTATTTCACCTGGGTTTATGCACCATCCCATATTTATTATCCCCCACATTGCGGCAAGAAGTACCTTGTGGACAGGAAACTGCATGGCGTTATCATAGCAACCAATGTGTTGGGAACAGAATCAAAGTGCACAGGGCTGAAAAAAAGTACAGTATGATCATGCAAGACCATATTCATGAGTGACTCATTAAGCCTGTAAAAATTAGGCAATTCTGAATCATTCCCCATGTAGCCATCCCTATTGCCATAATCGTGTAAGACATTGGTTCTCTTCCGTCACTTTGGCATCAGGCTATTTTGGAATTACACTGTATCACTTTAAAATTCTTGTTGCTATGATAACACAGTGCAGATTTTATATATATTCTGTCCCCACTTTGTTCTGGAGGATGCTGGCTATTAGTTCCCATCCTCTGAAGGAGAAAGTTAATGCAGAAGGGCAAAGAATGAGCTGGAGATGAAAGGTAAAAGGAAGAGGGGATTGATCCCAAGGTGTGTGAGAGAGTAAGAAGGAAACAACATTAGGAAAAATAAAAGGTTCCCGTAAGAAATTATTTTCTATTTTTATGAAATAATTTTATCCATAACTGTTCTTCTTATAAGTTGCTAGGACAAGCTGGATGCTAGGGGATGTTTTACAAAGGTCTATTCCTAGGAAAAAAATAATTGGAGAAATCAGTGTTTCAGTAAGTACCCCTCCAAAGGTCATGCTTCTGAATACTGAGGAGAATGCTAATGGATAGAAGCTGGGTGCTGCCCCTGGGAAGGACGAGTGGGAGCATGAGGCTCTTTGCTTCCCGGTAGTCAGCTCCTTTTATGTTGCTTACAGCCCATGCTGTAAGAGAGGAAGACGCTCTGTGCCCCGAGTGGGTCTGGTCCACAGAGAGGCCTCTCTTAGAGCTGCTCGTTCCTGTGCCTCTAGTGCCAGAAGAGGCTGGTAAGGCCCAGGTTAAAACTCCACTCACCATTTTGGTGGCCCTAATTCTGCACATGCCACCAGTACTTCTGGATATAGAAACAGAGGAGAGGAGTGGGAGAATCTCTGACTTCCTTACACTGTGACTAGTAGTCTGAAGGGTGGCAGTGATGACCTTTCTTAAAACTGGAGCATTTGCTGTCCTTTTTCTGGCCTAAGCCAATCCTGAGACAATTATCTTTGTGTAGTGCAGCCCTGCACTACAACAGCTCTGATAAAACTTCAGTCTAACCCTTTGCCACCTGCTAAAGCAGAATGTTTTCTGTCCAATTAATCACTCCTGGAAGAAAGATGAGATCCTTGAATCAAGAAAGCATGAGCCGTGCTCTCAACTCGGTGTCAGTCCTGAAGTGCAAAGGGCATTCTGAGAAGGTATCTCACTGCTGTCAGACAAGTCAGACACAGTAACAATTGCAGCTTATTATTGTTACTTATAGATTTGGTTTATTTTCCCTCTCTTTTGCCCACAAATGCTTCAGGGTAGACCCGCAAGTAGGGAGGGTGAACAGTGGGATTTGAGGTTAGCATCAGTGCGCTTCCAAGAAAACACTGCAAGAGCTCTGACCGAACAACTCAGGCACATTGGCCAGGGAGGCCTGAGCTGGCTCCTCAGATCCTATCCCCACTGGACCGATGTCCAGGCTCAGGACTGACCTTTCTCACAGTTCAGGAGACATTTGACTCTGGGCATAATTTTTGCTTAGCAGCTAGTCATCAAGTCAAGATCAACTTGTGCTCTGTGAGGAGGATTGTGTGTTGCACAGGTGTGATCCTGGCTTTGAGTAGGAGGGGCTTGCTGCTTTTTTGGGTATGGTCAGTCTCCGACTGTTACCTGCTCCCAGCAATTCAAAACCAGTGTGCCAGATGGTGATGGCACTGTAGCGTTTCTCCTGAAACAGCCTGCTATTCAGCTTTTTAGAGGCAGGAGGAGGGAGGCTTGGTACTGACAGAGCCCTGTCATTTTCATACCTGTTGCATCTAAACTAATACAAAGCAAGCATAAGCAATGAGGAGGTTAAGAATGTAAGCCATTGCTTTCTAAAAATCCTACTACTGTTGGAATTAGCCAGCGCTGGTAGGTGTTACCACAGGGCACATCTAAAGAAAAGCTGACTTTCATGGACACCTTGTTTGGGTTGGCTGGTTTGCCTAGGTTTTCCTATATAGCTAAAAAGTTTATATAGTCACTTAAATATTTTTTCCTCTATGCTTTGCCACCTCTGTATACAGCAAATGGATATCCTTCACTGTAAATCAGATACGGACACCTAGAAAGAGAAGTTCCCACAAGATGTATGAATCTGTGTCTTAATAAGGGAATAAACCACAGTTGGTGTTGAGCAGCAAATCAGCTGTCACTCCTGACCCAGAAGCAGTCTTTTCTGCAAAGTGATAAAGCAAATCTTCACTTAACTCAGGAAAAACACCCTTCACTTCACCTGGTCTGATCTCCACAGTGGTAGAAGATCTGCTTAAGTACTGACAGGACACTGAGGTTTTGTATTCTGTCATTAAGCCACCACCCTGGGAAAGACGCATTGCAACATTACAGCAGATGTATGCCAAGGGCACAGGCCGCTGGAGATGTTGCCCTGTTCAAGCTCATCCCTGGGCACTGGCCTGGAGCAAACCATTCTGGGCCCTGTATAGAAGCACAGGGTGAAAGGGAAGATGGGAAAAGAAGGAAGGTTTCCTTTGCTCGCTACCCAGCTCATGCTCTTGCAAAAGCACAACTGGTGCAAAGTTGGGCCCACATGACTTGTGGAAACAAAGTCCTACAGACATGGATCAAATACTCTTGACTCCCATTGATCTCAGGCCAGAGAATCTCTATAAAGGTCTTATTGTTCAGGGAGATGAACTGCTCTTGGGGAGGAGTGATGTTAATACCCTCATGGAGGCAGATGCTATTGCATCAGAGGTTAGCAGATGTTTTTCTGTATTTTGTCTAATTGCAAGTTATATCTGAGGTTTCTATAACTTCCATTTTCCCTTTAACACTCTTAAATGCTAATCTGAGAAGATTTAGTTGTCTTGTTTGCTGTGAAAGACATCCGGACTGGAACTCTCATGTAGCTGTTTCCCATCCTCAGGTGCACTTCTGCCTTCACCCAGTTATCAGCAGAAAAGAGCAAATGGGGATGTAGTGATCAGATTTCTAAGGCACAAAAGTTAAAGCTAAGTTTGAGATTGTGACAGCAAGCAACCATAAGCCTAGGAACTCAATTGGCCTGAAAGACAACTATCTCATTATCTTTCCTAAAATGATATAAATACATAAGAATATAAAAATTTAAAATAAACTCTCTATTGACTGTCTAGATGACTGAATTTCACTGCTCAATTTCTTTAAACACCCACTTTAGTATTTATTTATTCTAAGCGTGAAGCAGCTACGATAATTAGACTGTCAGATTTGGTAAGTTAATGAGGAGTCACTGGAGTGGAAGGTTTTGCATTTGTGAGATTGCTGAAGGAGAGAAGCTCCGTGCCTTCGCTCTATCTCTTTTGTCGTTCTCTTTTTGTCCCCCTCCACTGGGTGGGAAGGAGAGAGCTTGGCAGTGTGTAGATCCATTTGAATCCTTTTGATTAGCGGGTTGCATTCCTACCACTGTTCTACCAAATAGTATTTTGCTGGTTGCTCCAAGAAAAAGAAAAAGGAAAAAAAACCCCACATGGATGAGATTTCTAGAGAAGGATGCCTAGATTAAAAAAATCATTTCCCAAAACAAGCAGAAGGAATGCAGCTGTGAGAAATAGGATCCTGAATGAGTTTATATTGTGGCTGATGTCACAGGAGAGCATTAGGAAAGTAGCACAGTGAAGGAAAAGGATCATTTTGCAGCTTTCTTTTTAACCTGCTTTTTCCACAGGACAATCAGTGCTCACAGTTCCAGGAGTGAGACTGCAACCTGAAATCTGTGACCTTTTTGTTTCTTACCAAAAAGGCCATCTCTCACAAGGTTCAAGCAAGTTTGGTAGAAAGCAGAGATGATTAACTAACTCTTGGGTAAGCACGTAGTTGCCATTGCCAAAGCTGCTGCCATTATCCTTAGCACATGAATTCCTTTGTATACTGAAGGTGGGAAAACAGAACTGATATCCAGCGCTGGATGACCACATCCCAGGCTGAGGACAAAGTGGGAAATCTTACATTCAGAGATCAGCGAGCCAATGGCCTACAATGCTTGGTGGTATCATGGGAGGTTTGGGTTTGTTTCATCATATTCCCAAGACTCAGATGGATGCCTCCTCTGATGCCTCCCCAGTCAAAATATTGCTTCATTTCTCCATTGCTTAAACTGACCAAATTGTTTTGTTTGCCTTTGTCCTTGTCTAGTGTGTTCACATTTTATAGCTTACTTGTTTTGATTTCACACACAGTGGAACCTGAGCAGGGCTAGGCAAAATCTCTTTAGCTTATTAACATGCTTGGTTTTAACTAATCACCATTTTAATACAACATACCTCAAAAAAATGGTTCAGCATCAACATTTTTCATCTCCTGCTACAGAAAGACCAAAAGATCACTTAAAATCATTCTTATTGAAAGAAATTACTGAAATAATTATTGACATTATTGAAAGAAATACCCTTTTGTTACATCCTATCTCTTTGTTTACTTTGTGCATTTGTTAACAGCATGTGCATTTGTTAACATATCCAGTCAAGGTGTCACTGCCTGGGTCTGTGCTTGCAGGGCAGACCTGGAAACGGATCTTGAGGCCAAACTAGCTTGACTGTCCAACTTTCTGCCAAGCTAAGAGGCAACCTAAGCTGTGCTAACAGGGCAAACCTCAGCTACCTGTCTGTGCTTTCAGATGCATGTAGATGTACCTGCTACAGGATCAGGTCCCAGCACTCAGTGCCTGGTCTCACAGCCTCTTTCTACCCCATCTGCCCTCATCACGTAGACAACAGCAGGCAGACAGGACAGCCTCCAGTCCTTTCAAGAAGGACCTGACACTGCCAGCCCTGTGACCAGATTGGGTTTTGGAAGCAGCCTGAATACATTCCCTGCTCACCTGCTCAAGTGCAGACAGGGCAGCTGTTCCTTCTCTGTGACCACAGAGGAAATAATCCTGCCAAAAAGCTGGTTGTCAGTTCCACTAAGGCTTCTGGGACAACTCACTTGAGGAAGGCACTCATTCTTCAGTTCAGTGAATTCGGATTTGACCAGTTTTAACTGATTTTGAGATTATTTCACAAATATTTCATTTAACATAGTGAAAGCATGAAAAGAGTAGGAGATACTCTTATTAAACATTTTATTATTTTTTAATATTAACTTGGCCTGAAAGTGATTTTGTCCCTTTTTTATGCTGCTTAAAAATGTACTAAACAAGCTTAAATGTCAATTCAAGTCTTCTTCTGCACTTCATTACAGGAAAACATTCTGTAAGTGATGGTGTTCATGTTATTAATTCTCTTCTTATAAAAGGCATCTGGATTCAGACATGTAAGCAAGGTTATAAATGAAACAGTAATTTTTTTGTCATTTTAATAGGCTACCAATGGAAAGCAGGGGGTTCTGTCTGCTTTTTCAAATCTAATCAGAGGTAGATAGGCATCTAAAGCACAACAGCCTCATGCTGGCACATGAGGGAATGGAATTTCCTGGGAACATAATGAAACTGGCCAGCCTTCCTTCACTGGCCAACCTGAGTTAAGTTACAAAAATAGACAAAGCCAAAAAACTAAATATACCAGGCTCCATCAGGAATCCATGGGCCCTGAGCAACACAGCAAGGAGCAAAACATTGTCACAGTCTCCTCCTTGTTCTCCTTCTGGTTTCAGGAAGGAAAGAGAGTGCCAGGTGTCTATCCCAGGGTGACATACACTCCATGCCAACACTTCATCCATTTTCTATACTATTCCACCTCTTTCCCTCTACCTGTTGAGGAGAAATGTATGGATTGTTGGAATCTGCTTCCATTCTCATGCTGCCTCTCAAAATGCAGATAGAAAATGCAGTGCCTCTTATATGTATGTGCTACTGCACTGGCCAAGTGTAGGTGAATCTACAGAAAGATTAGAGCTTGCTTAAACTGTTAACAAGCAAAGTAACTGAAGGCACTAGCCCTGCAGAATATTTGTAATTAGGATTTATTTTTTCTTTTGATTCAGGACTTAGGCCATGGATTTTTATTCTCACAAAATTCCATTGCAACGGGGGCAGATTCTAGCCTCCTTACAGCAAGGATCTTTGAAATAATTCTTAATATTGACAAAATGAAACAAAAGCTTTGAGAGTACACAAAAAAAAAGGGACAGGGTTTGCTCAGGGAGAAAGGAGTGTTTTTTAAAATCACCTTTCAGTAGAAGAGAATTAAATTGTGCAGATGTCCTGCCTTTTGTTTTTCAGAAAGCAATGTCAGAAAGATTGACTTGGCAACGAAGATGTAACAGCAGAGTCTGGACACTAGACTTGCAGAATAAACTCAATGATGTGACACTTAATAGAGAGATCCCTGGTCCAGAAGATCGATGTACAAACAGGACAGATGGGGACTGACAATTGAAAGAATGTAGAGGCTGATCCAAGGCTTACAGAGACCTGTCATTCCTGGGGTTTGCCTACAATCTCCTTCAACAAAAGAGCTCCTGAGGGAAGGAGGGGATTAGTCAAAAGTTGAGTGAAGTCTCCAGGGAAGATGGTTTCTTGGATAAAGTTGTCAACAAAGGAATTGTTGAAGACTATTTGTTATAATTTCCTAGAGGGAGCTTCTGCCATTACTAACAGGATTACCAGCATACTGGTTCCACACCAGCAGAGCATTAGACATGTGCATTGCAGACTGGTTGCTTAGAGCTGAATTCAGGGGTCTTCTTATACTGGGTCCCAAAGGTGTGCAGGTGTTGATTAGCAGAGGGGAGATGGCAAAGAATTAAGATGCAGCCAAACACAGGCCATTTTTTGTCCAACTGTTGCAGAAAGTCCTGGTTCATTAATGAGTTACCAGAGAGATTTCCTCTCCTTGATCTCAGGTCTGCTGATGGATTATGAGAAGGAAAGCTAATCTGAGGTGAGTGCCAATCAGGATACATGGGGAAATCAGAGAGCTCTTCCCCAACTACAGTTACTGTGAAATTTCTTACAGCATTCTTCCTGGAGGAATTAGGAAAGCAAGCAATTTACTGTGTTCAAGTGCTAGTCAGCTTGGTTTCAGATATCTGGGATACTTTTTCTGGGCTCTGCAACATCAGAAACCAGAAGCCTTAGTGTAACCTCACAGCAGATCTGTGAAGAAGAGGAAGGCAAAGATAAATCATTAAGGTGCAGGCATGCAAACTTTCTTGAATACTTCTTATTCATCTGAGTAGTGCCACTGGCATGACTGGGAGAACTTCTCTGAGCAAGAATTATGCAGAGCATGGAGGCACTGGAACATAATCAGTCATGGAGCTATGGGGAAACACCAGGTAAATAGGTGGCAGCCATAGAAAGAGCTGGAAGGTGTCATTTCAGTATAAGGCAGCTACATCTCCAGACCCGCCCAGGTCCATTTTTTGCTAACCAAACACTACAGACCTGGGCACACTTTCGTGTTCTCCTTTGCCCTTACTATAGACATAATTTCAGGAACATATAGATTAGATACATAAAAGAGCACATGGATTATCTGCAGGCACTACTCAGTGAAAAGAACAAGAGCTATTCCTTGTGTTATGTGACAGTCCTTAAAGTTCTCTGCCTTGATAAGAAGAGCTATGTCCCCAAGTCTTTCCGCGTCTGGATTGTGTGGACCCAGATCTCCCAAACATCAGCCACTGTCAAAGTGAGTGTGAATGCCTGACCTCCCTTTGCAATACTGAACAGAAATCTGTCTCGGTATTAGGACCTTCTGCCTCTAATTTGCTCTGCAATGAATCTGGAATAATATTACAGTGACCTCACAGCAGTCTAAGCAAGATCAGGCCAGAATATCCTATAGAGTTCTACTTAGGCATGTGTCTCTTTGTCAGCTTCCCATGTGCAGGTTTATTTGTGGAGAGAAGGGCATTTGGAACCTTTTTAAAAGAAAACCTGGAATTCTTAAGCACACTGGCACTGGCTGTTGCATTGCAAAACATTCTAAGAACTGATACAATTAAGAAGCTTTTCTAAAGTGGCTGGCTGGCTGCGTAGGTAGAAGATAGCTCTCCACTTCTGAGTTATGCTGCATTGTCATATGCATGTTCAGAAAGGCTGTAAGTGATGCTCAAGTTGGGATGGGGTATTCTGCATTCCTTTAGCACTCTTGGAGATGGATGGGCTAAGAGAAGCGAAGAAGCAGGATCTCTAATGCCTGCCAAGGGCTGGATGTCTGCTCCTAATTGAGAGCCACTAAATGCTTGAGGTATGTTAAATTAAAGGATTAGTTATGCATAGACAGTGAGGGATCTAATGATGAGATCTGAATCACTTTCCTCATGATGTCAATCCAGAGCACCAGTTATGTCTTCTGTCCTGGAGCAGCAGAGAGAATGGCTTTCCTCTTTTACATAGTTGCTACCCCATATTCCAAAATTCTTACACTAAACTGCCAAAGAGTCAATTTTACATTCTAGCTCTGTTACATGGAGGGGCAGAAAGCCAGAAAGACCTGGCAAAAGGATGTCCTGCAACCCAACACTCCTCTGTTCGTTAAATCAACACTGGAGGCCCAATGCCTTAAATATGCCAGATCAGAGAGAGAAATTGCCCTAGAACCACTACTCTCCCAAACTAACAGGAGCACTATTCACATCAGGAGTACTTAGTACATTTTCCATCCCCTGGCCTGCACAATCTCAGGGGCAACAAATGGACGTAGTGTTGTAATGAGTGAAGAAGACCAGGTAAAAAGAAACATCTGAATTCACGTATCAAGTTTGTGCCACCCAAAAAGGCGGTCCTGCTTCCCTCATTTCCCTTTGTGCTTCAAGCTTCACAGTCTTTCCCTCTTGCTCTCTGGCACTTTTCTAAGCCCTTGATGAACTGATCTAACTCACTAAACAGGTAGCAAGCTGTTAATTCTTTTGCTGAGTTAGTTTTTCATTGCTTTACTGAGCTGAATCAGATTATGAAGGGGTCAGAGAAGTATCAGACTTCATGCATGGCTGAGTGTGGAGTGGGAAAGGAGGAGCAGGAAAAAGCCATGGTGATCAGGCTCCTTTATCTCCAGCCTGCTCACATCTAGTTCATGTGGGTGGTCATCCCCTGTCACATCTGGATGTTTGATGTTCTGTTTTGAGGTAATAACTGAATGGGTTCTGGCAAGTAAGTGCTCAGTACTGCTGTTGTGTATGTGGGCCCATCGCAAATCGAGGTGTTTGCTTTTGAAGACCTCACAAAAAATCCCAGACATTGGCAAAGAGGTGCAGGACTGACCTTTCCTTTTTTCCAGAAAGCTTTCTCTTGGCAGAGGTAGTATGCGCTGGTAAAATAGGTGAGAGTTTATGAAGTACATGTAAATGGAGATCATTGTGCTCCAGGGTCATCAAACTGTTTCTTCTCACCACCTAATAAAAAATTAAAAACAAATCTGAGGTTTTGGAGAAATCCTCTAACATCCCTTTTTATGTAAAGAGAGTTTAACAGCAGACTTAAATATTTGCTGTAAAAACATCTTGAAGTAAATGAAATAACCTCTTTCCCAGGCCAAGATTCTGTTTTACTTCAGCCCAGAGCAACTTCATCGGCCAAATCACATATCCCCAAGAAAAAACACGTGAGCTTTAATACTTGCAAACCATGTCTGTAACAGTGCAAGTGGTCAATGCTCTTTAAAGGGGTGGGGGGGGAAGCTCCAGGAAAATCCCCCTCACAAGCTAGACCTGCATTTGGGGAGCCCAGATGAAAGCCCTGATGTGGGTCATGTGACAGGTGTCACTTCAGTAATGATATCGGGGCAGAGATAAAAGCCCCCGCCAGTGGGTCACGTGGCAGCGCTTCATTACCGGCACAGCAGGGGGGCCCCGAGCCTCAATGCCTTTATTTTGGGGTGGGTTTTTTATTATTTTTTAATTTATTTTTTTTTTATTCTGTGATAATGAGAAAATGTTTAAACTTCCATCCCTGTGTTTAAACACTTCTCCATGCTGACAGCAGCGGGAGATCCCTTGATCAGCTGTCAGATGGGAAAGTGCAATTCCTCTGGAAAGTAAACAGCGTGTTTGCCGGTTGGAAATCATTTTCTGTTTGTTGGGACTGCGAGTCGTGGCGTGATGGAGCCGTGTCACAGCATCTGACACCAGGGGAGCGGGGAATAGGAAACAGGCTGAGAAATGGGGTTTAGGCTCTGCCGCTGATAACAGGAGCTTCAAATCTTTGACACTTCGCTATTGTTATCGTAAGGAAAACCCCCACCACTTATGGATTGCTTATGAAACTTTTCAAGCAGCAGCTCAGTGTTGGTGTGGGTACGTGGGACCTTCTACAAGAAGCATGTTAATAAAAACATTCCCAGGAGGAAACCAAAAGGGACACACAAAAGGAACTGAGTAGGTGTGGATGCACATGGGGGTGAAGGCGGCCAGATCTCATTCCTGGTTTTAAAGAAAAAATAAAGTCTCCTTATGGTTACATTAGAAAACATTTCATGGCTCTGATGTCACACAGGCTTGGGGAACACACTGGGAGTTTCAGGTGAGATGAGGAAGGCAAATGTGTTCACAGGGTCATGAGAGAGCTCAACCCCATTCTGGGGAGGGCAGGGCCTGGCTGAAATCAGAGCTGTTAGGCTCTCCCTCTGAAGTACCCTTGGAACCCAGCTAAGTTCACTTTAAATGCTAACCACAATTTTTTCTTTTCCTACTAGGCAAATACCTTCTCAAAGTCAATTCCCATAGAGAAAAAGAGATAGAGATAAAATGCACATAATTTTAATTAAAATTAAGGTTTGAATGTGCATATGCAGAGGCACACACAGCATTTTTTCTACGCAGACATAGACAACATCTTATATGCAGAATCAACAAATCAACCTGATTTCAACACTGGGAAAGTTAATTACTCAGAGCAGGGCTTGGATCATGTATTAGATATTTCCAGCAATTATGTTACATGGAGTCCTTGTAGTCTCCCAACAAATGCTTTCCTCTGCTGGCTGCATTGCAGCCTTCTCCCTCTTCCTAAAGATCCCCATTAAAAGCTTCCTGCCTATTACAGTTCATGAAGCCTTGGCTCATTAAAAGTGAAGTTTTGATGCTCAGCTGGTAACTCAATTGCACCAGGAAGGCCCAAGAGCTGGAGTTTTGGTTTCAGGTCCCCACTCTGGGGCAAGACTAGGCTCTGGGGAAGCAGCTGCTGCCCTCCCACCCTGCAATCAGGTGCAGGGCCCGACCATCAGCAAAAATGAGCCCAAGAGAAAAGATCAGATCAGAATCTGGTCCTTTGTTAGCAGTCATTAAAAAACATTGCAGTTTTAATAGGAGCTTATTCAATTAGCAGACTAACAGGCTCCATCAGATAAACTGGGGATTTCCCTGGGAATCTGAGTCACATACTGCTGAAGCAGCTCTGCACCCTGTGGTTAACCCTCTCTGTGCACAACCAGAATGAAGGGATCAAATCCCAGAAGAAGGTTTATTTCTGGATTCTTAGGGAAAATGACAAGCCCTCCACTGCTACCCTGGTGCCAGTGCTGAGTGTGAGTCACACACGCTGGAAGAACCCAGGAGGATCATGGCACCAAACTGTAGCTGCTGCAGACAGGAGACTTGCCTGATCTCCGATAAACACGCTGACATTTGGCAGCCTGACAGCTTCACAGTCCCATAAGAGGCTTCCTAATTAGAGCCTGGGTGAGAAATAATCCACAACTGGAAGTTTGTCTCTAGCTTCCTTGCTGTACTTTTCTTCCCCTCCCTTTTTGTGCTTTTTCTCCCTTTTCAGTGTTTTCTCTCACACATTCTCAATACATCCCCTCCCCGCAGGCGGAAGCTGTTTGAAACACCAAGCAGGAGGAAGGGTCATTTTGGCCTGTCCTCTTAGCTCAGAACAGCTCCCAGCAAAAGCACCTCTCTAGCATTCCAGCATTGCCCTTGAAGGAGAGGGGAGATAAGGCAAGGAAAAGGACAGTGCATGGTGAAGTTTATAATGAGGCTAAGTACAACTGATCTGGAAGAAAACTAAACCAGTCCCATTCATTCCTAGTCACACAAGCAGGGCAAAAATACTGCTTCCAGCAGCAGGCAAATGGGGACTCCGGGTCTGCATCCAGCTGTGAGTGTTGGTTTCCTCTATAGCAAGCCGGCACCAAACAGCACATCATGACATCATGGGTCTTTTAGCTGGAGGCAGGGCCTGAATTCAGCATAGTACAGTACCGTAACACTGCTGTATCATAGCAAGACATTCATCCAGCTGGATGTAAAGTGAAATATATTTTTTAGAGTTATGTACTGTTACAAAGCCAGACCTTTTAAAGCTAAATCATATTTGTCATTTACCCCATCACATGCATATTCTCTTAATGGTTCCAGAACAGGTCTTCATATTCAATAACCTCTGAATTTGAGATTTTATCAACTAGCAACATCTGCTAAGACAAGCATAACTCTTTTACTGTGTTTATTTCCTAGAGGGTTATTTGTTGTTTGTGGGATTGATTGTTCTCTATTTAATATCCCAAAGTCTTTTTCCAGGGTAATGAGACAGGTAGCAAAGCTCTTCAAAGACAATAGCCATTGTATACTCTTCAAAGACAATAGCCATTGTATACACTGCATATAGATACAAACATCAGAACCCACTTTATGTTAGAAGGTTGTTTCCTTTCACCGTCCTCCTTGGTGAATACCATATTCCCTGGGTAGCCACCAGAAACAGGCAGAAACTTGAGATTCTCCATTTTTGGCCATACATGACATCAGGCAGCTCTGTATGCTACCACCATCAGCAGGATCCCAGATGATGACATAGGGCCAGTGTTTACAGATCATTAGCTCTCTCCAAAGCAAAAAGATCTCATTCAAAATATGCAGCTGAAGCTTTTTCCAGGACAAACACATTTATTGCTGAGATATACTGGAAGATCTCCATCTAACATCTTTAGAGTTCAATAGGAGTCTTATCTGGGTCCTTGGGAAGTGCACTTTTTTTGAGGTTTCACTTTGAGGGCTTCATTAAGATTGCTGGCACCCACATGTTTCATGTGCTACAGATGTCTCTGTATTGCGCAGCTACGAGAAAAAACTATGGACCTACACCTCTGTATTGGGGAGAATGACCCTGCATTAGGACTGGAAAGGACTGTAACATCATCCTCATTTGTAATGCCTGTACTGCTAAAATACTGAGGCTGAGAAGACTGTTTATTGAACTGATATTTCCAACAAACAGATGTCTGTGATGTGAGTAGAGCTGCTCCCTAAGGTTCTAATATTAACAAATTCCCTGAATAGATTGTAGCTGTGTGTTTTCTACCGTGCCTCTCTACAAAATGGAGTCTGGATTAGTACACGCTATTTATAGAGCCCAGCCCACCCACTTGCTTGGAGCACCCCTGAAGATGAGGGAGATGTAACCGCATTCGTAGGCAGACACCACCTCCAGGGTCCTTGTAGCATCGTATAAAAAGTCTGCCTTTCAGCATAGTAGAAACCTCACAAAAATTAGAGGCTGTTCTGGACCTAAAATATGTGGCTCCATCCCTGCCCTGATTTTTTACATGATAAATGAGTATAGAGAAGAAGAAGGAGGAGAGCGTAGATGTGGGAAAAGCTCTCCAGGAGGACTGACTGGGGAGAAGATGAGGCAGAGCTGGTTCTACATGATTCGTTCCTCGGGTACCTACATTCCCTGTCCCTGCAAAGTGAGTACAAAGGTCAGAAGAGCAGCATTTTGCACACACATGCATGTTTGATATGAACCATTTTAAAATCCAGGTGAATCAGATGCCATGAACAGGAACTATACCACAGGAGAAGAGAAAAAAACATTGTTTCTTTTCAATTAAACTCAATTTTTTTCAGGGTTTAGAATTTCAGTCATTTAAATCCATTTTAGACTAAGTCTTAGAAATAAAAGTCAGCAGCCTGGAGGAATTAATTGGTTTATTATTTTATTCTAAGGGATTAACTCAAGTTGATAGATTTAGAGCAGGTTTTAAGTTTGTTGGTTTCAGATGTTTAAAAAGAAATTTAAAATAAACAAACAAAATCCAGTTGAAAATTTGGCAAGGGCTGAATCCTTTGGGTGAAATTTTCCCAGGAGAAGCACAGATCTCTGATAAGCAGCAGAGGAGATGCTGTATTTCACAGCTGCAATGCAGATCTGTGGCCTCTCCAGAGACTCCCACACACTAAACAGGGATTTCTTTAGTTTAAATGCCAGCTCTGCTCTGGTCCCAGTGAAACTCCAGAGGGGCATTAACTAGGAAAACGGGGCACATTTAATCCACTTTATCATTAATGCAAAGAATAGTCTCAATATTTGCGAAAATCAAACCCATGCATTATGAGAGGTCCTTCCTTATCTTGAGTAGATTAAACTCTGCTCGCCAGTCTCCCCTAGGCAGTTGGGCCATTGTTTGTCTGTAACAGCTCTATTTATGATAGATGTCTGTGATGAACCAAGCATGGCCCAGGCCGCTGTTCTGGCTGGGCACTTCCCTGAAGGATGTGCTGGAAAGTTTAGTTTGGTGACTAAGGCTGGAAGCGCCACAGGTGCCAAAGGAAAATAAGATCTCTGAGCAACATGGTTTGACTTCAGCTTCAACCTTCTCAAATGGCTGTTGCATTTTCCTTGCTGAACCTTCTCTGCTAGTGAAATCTCAGGCCATTTGAGGTTTTGATTGGATTTAAAATAAAAAGAATGACAAGATTTTACACCACTGAACTAGGCTTTTATTGCCAGAGAGTACTGACAACAACCACTATCCCCATTCCCAAGGAAGTCTGGGAATGGTTCTTGTGAGCTAAACACAATGCTGTTGCACAGGCAAGTAAGTAGTCACTATGCCGACGCTTGGTGGGCTGTGGGCTAAGCTGCACAAACTTGCATCCTGTTGTTGGTGAAAAGCTGCACGACAAATCACACCATGCTTCTCTGGGTAGGTGCTGAAGGCTTCTCATGTGATTAAATGTCTTTTTTATACAAAACCCTCTCAGAAGCCATTCAGCTGGACACAGACCTGAAAGATTCCTTTCAGTTGAAAGAAGACTGTCTGCAACAGACTCAGGAGCAGGGATGCTGACCGTCTGACCACTGGGGATCCTGTGCAGAAAGAGACAAGAAACACGCTTGGAGACAGCTGTGAGGCCCGAAGCTTGGGACCATGTCTGAGGGTCCTGTGAGCAGAATGATGAGGCTGCCTTGGGGGCTGAGTGAGTGAAGAGGCAACCTGAGAAACATAAACTCATTGAAGGTGGTAGAGAGAATCCCAGGGAAGCAGCTGCCCAGCCAGCAGAGAAGGGACTGTTAGTGTCTAGGTGTGATGAATGAACGCAGACAGGTTGCTAGCAGTCCCCATGTTTTCAGGAAGCTGCTTATATGTGCCAGGCTGCACCACAGCCCCTGACAGAGAAGATTCTGCTTGATTTAGTGTAAGTGAATTAAAAATGGCCAGGCCTGGAGTGAATCATGCCGTCAGCACTGGGGACTGGACACTCCATGCCAGAAAGCCCCTGAGCAACTGCAGAAGAGTTGTTCCTGAAGGGGCTGCCCTGGGACCCTGTCCTGGGAGGAAACAGCCCCTGAATATGACCCCTCTTGTTCTGCCTCTTCACTGCTATGATGAGGAGTTCCCCTCTGTTTGCCGCACGAGGGAGGGAGAGCTGAGCCTCATCCCACAGATTTCCACCCACCTCCCCTGTGGCTCTGGATTACTTTTTTAAGGGAAGTGGAGCAGAGAAGCTTGTCCCCAGTCGTGGGTGCCTCTGGGCAATGCCCATTTCAGTGAAGAGTGCAGCGCTTCTGCAAGCCGCACACCCTGCAGAAGGAACAGCCATATCATTCCCTTTGGCTGTACCTGGGGTCTCTGCTTCCTTCCAGCAGACCCTGCGGCTGACACTGAGAGGAAAGACAAGCCTTGGACAGATGTTTGAACACCGCAGCATCATCACCACAATTACCAAGCATCCAAAGCGCTTCCAAGGGTCTGAAGATATCTTCCATTGCTAGTACAATTAGAGCTCTAATGAGATTTGAAGCAAGCCATTTCTTCCAAACAATGGTGCTATCTCATTCTAACCCATTTAGATGATAAACTGCTCTACCACATATTAATATTTTCATGTTAATGTAGATCCTTTTATCCCTGTAGCTTAGCACTGGGTTCTAATTTATTAATAGCTGGCTCCCTCTGGACCAGAGGAGCAGGATGCAACGTTGTGATGAGCTTAATAACTCACTGCTCCCCATTAGTAAATCACAGACTAGCATTTCAGATTTGCAGAGAGAATTGGGTTGACTTTCCCTCATTCCTTGAAGCATCTTAGTCCTGTTGTGCAAAACTACCTGCTAACAGTCTTTTTTAAACGAGACAAGTGCTCTAATACATGTTTAGCCCACACAGCTGAACTTTTAACAGCATTTTAGGGAGCAAGGGCAAAAGCAGAATTAACAGATTTCATTGGCTTTTCCCATCAAATGGTGCCTGGGCACTTTTCTGGAGGAACAGCAATATAACACCCAGCAGAATTAATGTATTTATTATTTTAGAAGAACTCATGTTTTTTTAATGTCTCCTGGTTTGAAGGAAGGGTTGAAAGTAAGGGCAGCCTATTTGCATTGTGAATAAAGTTATCTGCCTCCTCCAGCCCTTCCACCCCCTGGAATATGCAGAAATAAATGCCTTCTAATGAACCCTGGGGGGCTGAAGCTTTGATATGGATCTTGCCGGGGGTATAGTGGTCAGGGAGAAGCTCTGCCAGACTGAAGCCCAGCATGGCGTGGGGGTAGGCAGTCTTCCTCACAGTGCCAGAGAAGGGAAATTGGATTATCTTGCTAGCAGTTGGTGTTTTTCTGTCTGCAAGAACTCACAGATGAGAGGCCCCAGTTGGGAAGTTAAATTCAGCCCTCTGCAAACAGTAATTTTTTTCCTTCATCTAAATAAAAGACGATCCCGTCCAAGTTCTGGGAACTTTCTCCTCTGGTGCTGGCTGGGCGCAGGGCAGGTGGGTAGAGAAGCAAAACTGCAGGATTTGAATTTAAGTTTGGTGCCTGCTGAAAGCATTGAGTACGTGTGGCCATGTGTTTGTAAACACAGATCACTCTTTGAATGTGACATCTGGCTTTCAAGGAGCTCCCACAGCAGGCAGAATCACAGCAGTACACACTTCAGTTCCCTCAGACAAATCCATTGTAGGACACTGTTTTGCAGTTTACAGCACACCAAACAAGCTCAAAACCCAACAAATGCAGCTGAAGCCCCTTAACAGAAAAAATCTAGTTAAATGGGTTTCTTTCTGGGAACAAATTGTTTAATAAAAAGAACACCCTGGCAATGGGAAAGTTTTCTTCGTTGCCAAGAGGTTCCATAAAAAGACCATTTTATAGCATCAATCCATTCCCTATAGAAGTCAGAGGATCACATGCTGCCTGGGAAGCAGCAACACAGAGATGAAATACAGCAGCCACTAACAGAAAGGATACACAGCATCCAGGGTGGCTGTACTCACTCCCTGGGCAGTGGCTGGTACGGGACAATGCTGTGCAGATCCCCCTGGTAAGGCCAGACCAAGCATCTCTTCCTAACGTCTTCCTAACAAGGCAATAGCAGGATGTGCCAAGGAAGGAGCAAAAGGAATTGCCAGATTTTTTTTCCCCTCCCAGAGAAGGACAGAAAAACAATGATCCTGCAAGAGTTAGGTTAGGCAGGAAGGAACCAGGATGTTAAGTGCTACTGATTTTCAGTGTAAGGATGCTGTACCAGGAAGTTTCACAAGGTTCCAGCATCCTTATGGAATCAGTGCAGTAGCAGCATTTTGGGATGATTTGCCCTGATTACTCAGGAATTTCTGTAACTTTTTTGAGAGAGGCATTTGTCCCCCCTTCCCCTTCTGTGCAAGCTGCAGGCCAGCCCTGATTCCAAAGAGAGCTCTGGGCAGGCTTTGATATCAGACTGTGGTTGCACTTTTGACAACAGGGCTGCTTGCAGCAGTTGAAGTAGTCCTGCTCTTCTTTCACTCCCTATTGCCTCACTGCCCATACTCTGCACTATCAGCTATGCCAGCACACTGCCTGTGTAGCACATAGTGAATGGGACCAGAGAACTCATCCAGCTAAACAACAACCCGAAGAAACAAAACATGTTTATTTTTCAGCTGGGTTGGCTCCTGCTCTGGGTCACTGCACAGCAGGGAGACTCAGGGATGAGAGCAACTGCTGAGGATGGGATGTGTAAGCTGTCAGCAGTAAAGGTCCCACTGCCTCCCCTTTCTACCCCTCTACATGGTGGTTTAGACTTCATTTTCTGTAAGGTCTTTACTTTCACCCCAAGTTTAAATTTATCTGCAGTTATGTATGATCCAACCCACAACAAGAGCTTGAGATGTTTCCTATTTCACAGAATAGCCTTGGAGTGTCAGGCTACATCTCACAGCGTGGCTTGCTGCAAGGATTCTCAGGATCCCAATAAAATATTTAAATATGTTTTGGAAGTTTGCACTAAGTGACCTTTAAAGGTCCCTTCAAACCCAAACCATTCCATTTTTCTATCTCCTGCAAATAGTCTTGTCTATGTATGTACCACCCTCTAGCACAACCGAGTGCTAGACGGTAGCACAGGAACAACAGAGCTGCATTATTAGCATGCTGCACACTCCATACTTAGTTCTTTCCTTCTCAGCATGTTTTCTTGTTCCAGGGATGCAGCTATTCTGCTCCCAGCTCTGAGATTAGTGACTTTTAGGCAGGCAGCGTGGGGCTGTGCCCTGTGCTCCACTGGAGGCTGAAAACACACCCGGCAAACCTCAGGAGGCAGCCTCTTGCTGGGCTGCACGAGGCTTGTCTGCCTTGTACTGCAAGTGGGCTAGTTTTAGCACCAACTGCTTCAGTACCAAAAGGTGTCATGGAATTTTAATGACCACAGATGGTCACAACTTCTCTTTTATGTCTAATCTGAGCCCTCCGCCCCCAAAGCACCACCACAGTAGCACTGTGCTCCTCTCACGATAGGCTGGGAAGAAGGTGGACTCAGATGAGTGAGTGCTGGCAGTTCCACACCTCTGCTACCTGCTGCTCAGCCTGGATTTTCCTTACCTAATACAGAAGGTGTTAACTATATGTAAATATGATGGAGTCAGGCAACTGTAGGTGAATGTCAAGTAAAATACTTTTGATCCACCTCCTCTAAAACATTCCAAATCCATATCCTCGGGGTCTTTGAGACATATTAGATGGAGCACCTTGTTTTTGTAGTGGATGATTAGATTCCCACATTTTTCCACAGGCAAAGGAAGCATGCCCAGATATAGTTCATAGCAACCGTGCAAATTCATTGTACGTAGTGGCCAGATGTTGGCAAGAAGAGACTGAAGAAAAGCGCATGCTGTTTTCTCATTTCAGTATATAGGCAAATGGATCCCCTTATCCAGCTGTGAGTCTTTCCAGAATACACCCCAGAGTACAGCTGATGGATGTGCCTCCCACAGCCCATAGGGTTTGATGCTGTTCCAGGCTTGCTTCATGGGGAGTATTCCATTCAAAATAATTACCAACTTGAATAGAGTGAGTACCAATCTATGCAAAACCCACTTTGGTTGCTGCCTGGGAATAGATTACAAAGAACATTTGGCTATTGTGTGCATGCTTGTAAATTTTAAAGTGCTGGGTGACATCTCTGAGTCTGGAGAGCATCAGAGGATCTTGAGAGCACTAATGAAATGTGGAACCCAAATCTTTCTACTTCCTCCCACAGGAGTCCCAGACTGTATTCGGTAAATGTCACCACAGCTTCAGTAACTCCTAATAAATCTTACACTAGCTTCAGATTAGGGGAACCCACACAGGAAAAACCTGCTCCCAAATTCTCATCTCATCTCTCATCTTGATTACACTAATTTCTTCTTGTGGTCTTTCCCTGACATCCATAATGCTCCGCCTCCAGTCCAAGCAGATCAGAATAGTGCAGATCTGACTCACGCAACATTGCCACCACATTGCTCCCTCTCAGGCCCTCCACTGTGGCACCCTTTCCGTCACACCATATAGCAGGGTCTTCAGGCTCCTCTCTATCTCTGCTCTTTTTCACTCACTCACCGGACCTCCTCTTACACTGCCAACAGATGCAGCTTCCACTTCACTCCTCCAGTGTTAGCTGCTTATTTTCCTCACTGGCCTGCATTTCCACCAACTGCCTTCTCGGTTCCATCTGCAGTGCCTCTCCTCAGCACTGCCTGCCTCTGAAAATCTGCACAATACCTCCTCATTCAGAACCCTCCTGGATACCAGTATCCTTTGCAGTGGCCATAATAATCTGCCAAATTAGTCCCAGGCTTCTGTACTTCCCTTCTCCGTAGGTTTTCCTTAAAGGAAGCAGGGCATTGGCTTTTGAGGTGCATCTCAGTTTTAAAGGCCCTGAAGGCAGATGAGACAACCCTATGTGTAGTTTAAGCCCACAACAGACTCACTGAAGACACAGTAGGTTAGAAAAATCCCTGCTGTGCCCCAGACATTCAGCCAGCTGAGGTGCAAGTATGGATTCCCCACATGTGATTGAGGTCTGCAGTCTGGGCCACAGAGTTTTGAGACTTAAGCTGCGGTTTGATTATAAAGTAAATCTGACTTTGTGGTTCCCACTATTAGATCAAAAACTCCAAAGCCATATGACATGAAGCATGGATCCAGCATAAACTCACTCCACCAAGTTAAATGCATTTAGAAAATTTAGACAAGTCAGTTTTACATGGCAAGGTGCTGCAGCAGACTGGGTACAGTCTGCCTATGGCATCCTGCTTTCCTGCCAAATCAGGTATAAACTGTCCACCACAACCAGCCCAAAGCTGACGTAACAGTGTGAAGCTGCATAAACTCGGTGTTGTGTGCTTGGGCTAGTTTGACAGAAATGCAGTTGTGTGTAAGGACTGATCCAGGTTAAATGGGCACTGCTGGGAGATCCGTCAGTGCCCAGATCCACAGTGCTGATGAAACTTGGGCCTTCAGAATATTGTGGGGTTCTTCTTCCAGGGCAAGGGAAGATTTTCTGTGTTTGGAGCTGTGTGGTTAATCCTGCTGCAAAAACTGATGCAAATGGGTTTGCATGGGCTGTAGGCAAGTCTGGGACTCCAGCAAGGATACTGTTAACACTTCCAAATCTCTTTCTGAGATGAAAATTCTTTGTAGACAAAGACTGCCTGCTCTAAAGCACATCACATATAGTGAGTGAAACTGTGCTGCCTGTGAAAGAAACATGTTAGTAACCAGTCACAAATACAGCCAAGGGTGAGAGTAAAAAAGCCCTGCATCAAGAAACAAGTAAAGACAGCAAGAAGGGATGCATTCTAAGAGCGGGAAGGCAGGTGAGATAGGGTGCCCGGGGCAAGGGGCATCGGGATGGGATGGGCAGCCAATGGAACGGGGTACCCAGGAGGGATGGGGGCTCCCTTCTCCATCCCCTGCAGCCTGCAAGAGGGCTGCAGAGCTGCAGAGGCAGCACTTTTGGCTGCAGGGAAGGGAAGGGGTTAACTGGATTCAGATACCCCCCTCTCTGTTGAACTCATTGATTCATTTTCTCTGTTCCTATTTCTTTCTCTCACTTTCTTCTTCCCTCTCTTGCAGACTGATTAAAAACTCTTTGAGTTTGAAGGTTTTTGTGTCAAAACAGCTCAGCTGCCAGCTGGGTGCCAAGCAGTGAATATTCATGGTATTTAAATGTGACGGTGCGGTGGGGGCTAAAGGACGGGCTAGTTAGCTCTTTTTAGATGGAGATTAGCTGCCTCTTTGCTCCTAATCACCACTGTTGTTGAAATATTACAGCTTCTGTTACAACTATTAATGTCCTAAATGAAGTACAGGCTCCTCTGAATAACATCAAACGCGAAATGGTCACTTCCAATTTCATCCTGTTTCTCTCCTTGTTGCTAATGTGTGTTTTCTTTTTTAACTGGAGTCCTGCCTTGGTACCAGACGTTCAGCTTCAAGCCCCGCAGGAGGAGAGGAGCAAGCCTGGCTGGAGAGAGCTGCTGAGAGCTGGAGGAGCATTTGCCTCTGGTCACTGGTTCGAAAGAGGTCAGTTGCTGGCCAGAGGTTGTTATTTACCTCATGAGGATGGCGGCTGCTTGGGGTCAGGAGTGGGTACCCCACTGTAAGTCAATCCTACATGGACAAGCTTTCAGAATCTGCTACTCTAGGTCAAGCCTCTGTTAGCAGCACAGGATGGAGGCAAGTAAGTTATTTTCTTGCACCTAGCAAGGGCCCAGGCAAGTGTGAGCTGAGGCCCACCACCAGCGATGTGCAGGAAAGCACAGTGCCCCATTGCTCTCTGGGCTGGTATTCGCCAGGGGCAAAATGAAAACCACAGCTCTGGGTTCCACCAGGAGCATTATAAATGGTGAGGTAAGCTGACAGGCTCCTGTTTGAGCTTTGCTCAGATAAAACTCCCACTGAAGTGAGAGGCTGGATAAAATCCGTGACAGGGTGGTGTGAGTTGGTCCTTTCACAGCAATATCTGGAGGGAAGCCTGACGGAAAATACTTTGCAGCAAAAACTGCCCAGATGTCCTATGTGTGTTTGGCCATTTGGAACCTCTCCGCATTCATCCACAAGAACTGCCCGCCGTTATCCGAGAGCATGCCTGGCAGTGTGACGAAGAGGAGGGAAAACCCATGTGTGGTCCTTAGGCTCTGGCAAGAAATAGCAGAGCAGAACACCAGGCTATTGATTTCATGTTTGCTTTAAAAACAACCTAAGTGCATTCCTGGAGCAAGGCTGGTCTGGAAGCCTAAATAAAATAATATTCTTCAGCCTTGAAAACTGACACTAGACTTCAATGACTGCTTTAAAGCCCTGTCCCCCAGACTAAGACCTGCACATTTCCTAAGCTCTTGTCTACACACAAAAATGGTGCTACTTTAACTAGACCAGTGTAGCTAAAGCAACACATCTCTCCCGTCTTCTATCCCATTCTCGTTCCTTGTGTGAAAACTGTTAAAATGCACCCTTATTTTGACAAAACCTTCCTTATTAGAGAAAAATGTGGTTTTACCAATGGAGGCTTATTAGCAGCAGCACATCTACATAGGACTAGTGATTAGCAGGACCAGCATTACTGGATTGGTAGCAAAAGATCACATCCATGAACAGCATACTTAAACTGTCTCAGAGGGTTGCACAGAGCAAATCTATGGAAAAGGCAAGCAGAAGAGGTCTGATGCATCTTCCTGCTGACAGGACTTACGTGCTGCACTCCAGAGAGCACAAATATTCCCATCTGAGATAGTCTGGGGCTTCTCAGGCTCTCACAAGGCAGCACAGTACGTGGATAAAATGTTTGTACATTATTTATAATGTACAGGCAACACCACAGAATTCAGACCTTCCACAGCATAAGCAGATCAACAGAAACTGCACCTTAGCTAAGTTCACTAGAAAACAAACAAACAAAAAACCCCTAACAACCAAACAGAAGCCACAATGCATTCACAGATACAAATAGCAGAATTGAGCACTGCTCTGTTAGAAACGCTAGTTTCCATGGATGGTATCGGAAGTATGTGGGCCTGGCCCTTTAAAATTCCTGCCTCTCCAGAATTGTATTGGCTAACACTGGGCTTCTGAAGAAAAAGGCAAAAAACCTATACAGGATATACATCTATTCCCTTCTGGCAGAACATCAGGACTATAGATTTCAACAGATTGCATTTGATATTCAAGATGCTTGTGGGCAACGCAGTTATACAGGAAACCAACACGAGTTTTCCTTGGTACCTTTATAAAGGCAGGCTTGTTTTAATAATAATAACAACATTATCATCATCAACAACAATGATGATAATATCATCAGACTCCTAACTTTTATCTTGATATTCTCAGGATTTTCCTGCATCAATTCCATTCACACTCAGGCTGAACAACTTCCCAATGCTCTAAATGCTGTATTTAAAGCTTCACCAATTCTAATATTCTCAGTAATAATACAAAAGCCTTCAGGTGTCTTATCTATTGAAGTTCGGATGACCTGAATTGCATTAGATTTTCCCTTGAACAGTGATTGTTTCATTCTTTCTAAGTAAATCAGATGGTACTTAGTACATACTTCTGGAGGAAGAAAAACAAAAGACAGATGGATGTGGCTCCCAGCAGGCAGCAGTTTGAAAACATGGCACCAAATACATCAATAGCCCCAGTCTGTTCTTTGACATATTGGAGTGCCTCTTGCCTTCCTCAGATGACTTTCTTCAAAAGTGTTCAGCCCTGATAAATTCTGAGCTCCAAAGTTGTATGAAATTGGAATATCCCAAATGCAGCCGTAACTGAAACTGTGAAGTGGCATAGCTGTATAGCCAGAAAACCAAGAACCCCCCTAATGCTCTAATGCTTGTGAAAATCAGTGTGCAGGCACTGTTAGCCAGCAAAAGCAAAGGCAGCAGCAACTTGGCAAAGTTCTTCTTGAACAGCCCCTCCTTGCTGTTGGGTTGGGAGCCCCACACTGAGGGGTTGGGCAACATAACAGAGCTGTGGGTGTCCAGAGCTCTCTGCATCCAAAAGGAGAAGGTATGCTGAGAGCCTGTTAGCTGAGCTGCAGCAGGACAGGAAAACAGGGGAACAGCTCTCCAGGCCAAATGGAGACTTGTCAAACAGGCACACATTTCAAGGGTAGACAGTGCATCACATTCCAGCATTCCTGCTAGTTAGTCATGAATTAGAAACAAAAATTATAACCTACGGTGGCAGAGCATGGGCTATGAAATTCCTAACACCTTTCCTTTCTGACACCAGTGATCACAGAGGAAAAACATCTAACTCTTTGATCAGCTGTCCTGCCTCTCACCAGCCCCACAGGAAGAAAGGACACAGAGCAGTAGGCACTACTTCTCTTGGTGTCTGTCTCTTTCCTTCACAACTCCATTCTCTTAATGAAGGATTGTTTATGCTGTTAAGAAATAATGATTTTCCAGCTACTGATTGTGAGTAGAATGAACAGGCATGTCCACCTCTTCCTTTCACTACTGCCATGTAATCTCATCTCTCCCCACTTTCTAGTTCACCCAAACCTCACTACTGAAGTTGCCTTCGTCTGCTTCATTACAAGTGTCACATCTTTCCTCTCTCCCCTCCATCTGTCCTTACTCTTCCAGACTTCAACTGCTGACCCCATGTCCCATTCAGTGCCTTCCCCTTCCCACTCCCTAGCTCCCTTTGTGTCCTTTCAGCAATTCTGTCTTTATCATGCTGATCTCCCCCCCTCAGCACAGTCACCCACTTGCAAGCCACAAAGCCTTCCCAGCTTCTCGAGGGGCACCACTTTCTAAAGCAATCCCTTCTCATCACCAGTATCTCTCGTTTATCGTATGTCTTTTTTGTGTTTCACCTGCCTGAATTGATAGGTGCAGACAAGTTTGCAGACCAACGTCCAAATTTGAAATGACTGATAATGAAGATTTTCATGCATGGATGTACAACTGACCTTCACAATTATGAAGCTGTGTCAGGTCCCCACTCCTGGTTGTTCAGGTAACCCAGCCAACACAGTCTTTCCTGCCCTGTTTGGCTAGAAGATAGATGTCTTTTCTTTCTGTACTAGGTACCTGCCCTCCACACTTCAAGCTCACCGGGCTGTTAGCTGAAGCAAAACCCAGCTCAGCTGCAAGAACTCATGCCCCTGAGCTCATGAGGAGTGTGGTGTTCCTGCACTGGCCAAGCTGACATGGGTTCTGAGGAATACCTCAAGATTAATCTCATTAAGTCCTATTTGATTTAGATCTTGATATCCGTGAGATATCAAGACTATCTCCATTCTTTTCCAGCATTCAGAAGTAAAAATCATTTGGGTAGCTGTTAACAACTTTTGGGCTACTTTCACATCTGCCTGATGCAATTTAAAGCAAGGACTGAGAGCACCTGATACCGGAAAGTCTTCTGTCAGAAAAGCTAGAGGTAATCAATCTTCCCCTACTAATAAGTGCAGACTGAGAATGGGTAGTAAAAATACAAGCACCACTCCCCTTTCCCCACAGCTCAAAACATCCAATTGCTTATATCCCTGCTAATCCTGGCATTATGCCTTCTCCATGTGCATCTCCAGAGTCCCTGCTTCCAGGGATGTTATTCCAAAGTGACCTACTTTCCATGCACTAATTTTTAGAAATATTTACACTTACAATCAGAAGACAGAGGCTACACAAATGAATGTTTCCAATCTTTGACCTCCACCATGGTTTAATTTTCTTGCCTTAATCACCTTGTGCATATCTCCTGCTGGCTGTCTGGCACATGCCCCAGCACATCACAGCCCGAGGTGAATGCTTCCTCAGTTACAGCTTACCTGAGAAACCTGAAAGGCCTTTTTTAGATCAGAGCACATAAAATCCACACTTTTGTCTTGTCCATTCACTGGGACAAACAAGGGTACACCTCACCTCCCGAAGCCCACCTGGGTAGCCTGTGACAAGAGGCACAGCAGTGACAGAAGTGACAGACCTCCCCAGCAACTGCTTGTTTGCTGATTCTGCTCATGTCTGCCCTTCTCTGTGCATGATCCCTCAAACCTGGCCCTTCCCACGAAGCCAGTGTCCAGCTGGAGAATGACTCTCCATCATCACTTTCCTCTTGCTCTTTCTTTCTGTTGATCAGATGTCCGTTTGGTTACTTACAATTTCCATGTTTTAGCAGAGATGATTATATCTTGTTATGGTTTTGTTCATTAAAATGATCTACATTTGCAAGAGGGGGACAGTTAACTTCTCAAGGCACTGCCTAACTAGTGATCTGTCAAGCAGCATCAAGCACAAGGAATGAATTGAATACAGGGTCTGGATTCTTTTCACAAAACTAAAGGCCATCTTTCCTCCAGGAAAGCAATGTCTCTGCATGTTCTCTCTGCTAGCTGGACCCACAGTCAGGCTTTGCAAGAGGGAGCTCTGAGTAAAGCAGCCCTGCTAGCAAGAGGAAGCACTTTTTAAATGGCACAGTCCCTTAAAGCAGACCCAGCTTCAGGATCTAAACCCTGGACAGGATTAATTACCCAGCAAGCAGCTTGTTAGAAGCTATGTTGGCACACAGATAAGGGGGACTGTAATGGAATAAGCCAATTAACCAGCCGATGGTGCTGAACTAAATGTGACCCCATCGTTAATTGTGGTTGTTTCTCAGCAGTTTTCTCATCACATTGGGTGCTTGGGAGAAGGGAGAGAGAGAGGGCTTATCCAGGTGCTTCATTTATTTCAGCTCACAAACAGGCATCATGGGATATAAACTTCATGACAATTACATGGCAGAGCTTGAAATCTTATTACACCTACTCTTCCTAAAAGAGATGGGAGATGAAAGTCCTGGTAAAGCAGAAAAGAAGGCCTCCTCACACTCTTCAGCAGCATAAACAGCTGTCCAATATAATGAAGCCTTCTTAATGTAGTTTACCTGAAGGTAAATTTTCTATGTGAGTGGTGTGTGAGAGGAATTCCTCTCGCTCTATCTGCTACATGGTCTGTGGCCCATCTGCACCATGCGCAACGGAGCCGCCGCTCTCAAAGAAAGCTGACATGAAAAGCTCAGGATGGCCTCAAGCTACAGCTGTGGATCTGGCTCCAGACTTCCCCTCAGTTCAGAGGTGTTTGAATCTCAGTCCCTTGCGGAGCTTTTGAGCCAGATGTAAAATCCAGGAATGAGTTTCCTTAAAGTTCAAGAGGGTTCAAGAGGTTTTGCTTTAAATCTGTCTCTGGGGATGACCTAAAGCAGTCAGTGATGCAGAACAAAGATCTACCTTCTTGTGGCTGCTCCCCTAAAGGAAATGGTTGGACAATTCTTTGTTAGGAATTAATCTCACATGCTGCTGAACAGCTAACCCTTCCCTGGAGTAGGACTGTGATGAAAGAGCATCAGTCACAAGAATGAGTACATTAATTGCAAAGTGTGGCCTTGCTTCTTGGAGGATGTGGAATCTGCACTGGTTTAGCCATAGACAGACCTGTAACACAGCCTCTGCCATACCTGCCTTGGACTTAAAGCCCATCTTCTTCTGCATCCTATCTGGCAGTAGCCAATGTGGCAGCTTAAAGCAAACGCAGGATAGGAACAGAATGGAGGTTCCCCCAGGCTTCTGCAATCTAAAACATAGAAACTTCCTGAGCTGGATGTATCTGCATCCCTGAGTTTAGCATCCCTTTTTAGACTTTACTTTTCCAACCCCTTTGAACTCATCTATAATCATGTCACTGACTTGCATCCTGTGCCAATGAGTTCCAGATTTGGCCATGTGTTGATGAAAAATCAATTCTTTTCACCTTCCTTAAAAACTTTTGCCTGATAACTTTGTTTCCTGAGCCCTAGCTCCCATGCTGTGATAAACAGTGAGTAATCATTCCTTACTCATGTGTCCCCACACATCATGACTTGATGGATGTGTAGCCTAACCACCTTGGTATAACCTTTATAAGCTGAAGAGCCCGGTTAGTTTCCCTTTGTAAGGGAATCATTTCATACCTGTTGCTTCACTGCTTACCACTCCTGACCCATGGCTCTTCCAAATCTCACCCTGTGGCTTCTTCCAGCTCTGTCCCTGCCTCTCACTCCCAGCCAGAGCCCCCTGTCACACTGCAATACTCCTGCCAGCACTGTCACACTTCTTATTCCACTACATACTCTCTGGGGGTCCAAGACTGCAGGCAGCATTCAAGACACATATGCACCATGGATTTATACAGCAGTATAATGATGTTTTCTGTTTTGCTGCCAGTTCCTTTCCCAACTATCCCCTCCCCCAGCTCCAGTTTGACTGATGCTGCACAGTTTTCCTACCCAGGATGGCTCCAGATCTCCCTTCTGGGTGGCAATAGCTAACATACGTACACATCCACTTATCACTGTTTTTCCTCACATTATTTCTACGTTTATCAACATGGAATTTCATTTGCCATTCTATCACCCACTCACTCTGTATCCTGCAGCTCTTTGTGCATTACAGCTTATTACAGCAATCTCATGGAAAAACAAGCTCATTACAGTAGAGAAACTCACGCCTTATTCCACTGGCTGAGGAGCTGCCTGTGTTGGAGGTGGTGCTGGCTGCTTGAATTTCTTCCCAGCTATTAACAGAGGGCCCAGTGTGCACTCCCATCCCCTACCCAGAGGGGCAGGACTGATTGAGGCTCCTTCATCAGCCAAAAGGGCAAAGGATCATATGCACAACACACCATTATTTCCCTACTGCTGGCAACTTTCTCCCAACAGACTGCTAATGGAAGTCACCTACCCACATTTTCCTCCAATGCTACCCTTTCCCAACACCACTGCTTCTCAACAGAGGCCAAGAGATTAGCTGAAGCAAGATCCTTCCCAGCACAGCCTGAACTTGCATGCTAAAGTCCAATTGGAGCAAGGAGAAGGGAAGTGCTCTGGGCAAGGCTATCAATATCTGCCAAAGCAGGGAGGTAAAAAACAGAACAGAGAAACCCAAAACCTTGCTGCAGCAGTTACCTGGACCCATTACTATGGAAGGGATCAGGGCCAAGGATGTTTTTTTCAGCTGGGTATGCCATGCAAAAACACTTCCCTTTGCTTCTCCCCAAAGGAGACTTGTTGGTGTGATAACCTAGGGACCTAATATTACTGTCACCCCTGGTTTATAATTTTATCTCATTATTCCTGGTTATAGCCTGTTATAGCCACTTAAATTATTCTCTTCCCTTGTGGAACTCACACCTGGCAAGCACATGGACACATATAATCTTGTTTTTTCAGGCTCCTTGTTATCTATGCAGCTTTTTTTCCATCCCCCTCACCAATCAGTCCCTCCAGCCCTATGGTACATATCGATGCCTCTCCCTGAATCCTCACGGATTTATCTATGCCTTTCTGCTGTGATGCAGCCCAGAACTGAATGCAGTATATTTTGCTTGGGATTTCATTAGGCGTTAAGAGGATCCAGTGCCTCCCTCAGCTGTGATTTTGTGCCTTTCCATACACAGATGAGAATCTTGTTAGCTACTTGCTTTTGCTACCATAACACACTGTAGTCACATATGATATTCAACTTGCTGCCTGCTATTACATTCCCATCTCTTTTAGCATAAAAGCTTTTCACGTCCCTCTTCCACTAAATCACTATGGGCCAGCTGACCTAAATAGAGTTGACTGATTTGCACTGGTAAAGATGTTCGCCTTTTATCTGATGTAAATCTTCTTTAGGCTAACCAGCTTTCTTCAGTCCAGGTCAAATTTCACATCACCTCTTGCTCATATTGTTGATCTTTGCAGTTTCTGCGGGATTTCTCTCCAAGAGAACAGTCATAACTCTTCTTTGGTATCATGTGTGCATTTCCACACACACAGCCCATGAGATGACTGAGTACTGTGCACCTTTAGATACTTTCCCCCTAGATTATTGCATCTCATTTCCAACTGTGTATACATGGTCTACACATGGTATACTGCCAGTCAGCAGTCCAGGTATGAAATTCCTTTCCAGAATGACTGGAAATGTGTAGTTCAAACAAAGCTGTGCCTCATTTTCCACTTCTCTACTTCTGGTTTCAGTGGCAGCCAGGCCAGCATGTAGGCAGAGCCACAGCAAGGCCTGGCAGAGCTGCTGGGGAGCCCACAGCTGCCTGTGTCACAGACTTCCAGGGTTTCAAACTCATCCCAAACAGCAGCACTACCTCCTACCAAGCCCTTCCAGAACTACCTCCTACAGTCCACATGCCTTTGCCAGCTGCCCAAAGTGTTGCACAAGAGTTGTCAGGATTTAGACCAAGATAACAAGACTGATTTTGGCGTGAGTGTCCTTACCAGGAATGGGAGGCTTCAGGGAAATGGGAGACTTGTCTCATTGTGCTGCTGACTGCCTCTTTGTTACCATTCATCCCACAAAGGATGGGATGTTACAAGGGTCTTTTGCTTGTTCTTTGGAGAACAGGCATTCACAGCTGCAGGGAAAAGTTTGGTAAAGCCTCCTAGCCACACAATACAATAACCAGACTGAGAGCTGGCTGCAGTATGAAAGAATAAGGAGGGAAGACAGAGGGGGGAAGTATCTAGCTAAAACAGAGTCCTTCCCAGAGTGTATCAATAGCTAAAAATGTGCTTCCCCCTCTATATTAAGAAAACACCCCATCCTGTTCATTGGGTCCATGTTGCCAAACAGCCTGTGCAGATTTGACAAAGCACAAGGGTTCTGGGAGTGCTGGACAGGCAGAGGAGTCAGAAGAATTAGCAACCTGTGGTGATGGCAGGGCAGGGCTGAGAGCCCTGGCAGGGTCCCTGCAGGCTCTTCCCTCTGAGAATGAAGGTTGGACTTACCACAGTCACCGCTTGCACAGTTCCCGGGGGGAATGTCAGCTGGCTTTGCACTGAAAGACCTAAAGCAGGCAAAATGTACTTCTTCAGGTCTACTCTTTGTATTTTCAGAGTAGCAATGTCTAAAAGCAAGGAAGTCCATACAGATGGGTTTGCAATGGTAAGTCTGGCTCTTCGTGAACAATTTAAGACAGAATAAGGCAGCACAAGTGGGGATAAATACGCCTTTACACAGTGGTACATTCCCTGATCAGTTCCTAAGCTGCCAGGAGCTTTCTTGGCCTTTGCTGAGATCAGAAGGAATTGATCTCATACATTTTTAGCCTGCTGAAGTCTCCATAAGCTCTTGTAAACTCAGTAGCACCTCAGCTACACTTACCATACTGGCAATTTCCAGAGCAAGTCAGCTGTATGTGCTTACCAGGGAATTCCAGAGATTCCTGTTTATAGCAACATTCAAATCCCCTTAACAATAATTAGCACAGATAAGACAGGCAGTGTGGGACAATAGATTTCCTCCATAGATTTCATTTATCCTCTGCAAAAGGCCTGGTAGACTTTCACACCTCAGTCTAACTCTTTAGTCTGTTCTCAATACCCATACAAAGACAGGGCACACTGTTCCTGCTGTTTGCAGCAGCTGGGGGAAGGCCCCAGCAGCCTGTGCTATGAAGCTGTTTCAGGATCCAAACACATCTGTGGATTTACAGGAAGGCAGGCAGGCTCAGCTGGAGGGTGCCCAGTGCCAGTTCAGTATGGAGCACCGTGTGTCTCAAACACTTGAGATGTCACTTACCAGCTCAAATTTAGTCAAAAAATGATAAAAAGAGAACTTTGCCCTTGTAGAGTGCATGCTGGATCGGGTATTACATTATTTTCCAAATCTCATCCTCTTCCCCTGCATCTGACAGAAGCCAGCAGCATATGCTATGCAATTCAACTACCTAGGCAGGAAATCATTTGGGCTGCCTCCTGATGCAGACAAAAGTTGTGCAGCCTTGGGAGGCTACAGGAGAACAGAGATCTGGCATTAAAGAAGGTGCAGCCATGTTCTTAAACTAAGCACCTACATGCTGTGCAGCTGCATTGGGCAGCTTCCTGATGTCCCCAGTGTGTGTGATTACTTGGTACTGATGAGGGGCTTCATCCCCTTCATGATCTGGCTCCTGCCCCCCAGGGGTTTAGGAGAACATATTTGAAAAGCCCTCCCGGGAGCTCACTGAAGCTCTCTGTTTACACAGCAGATTGGTGGCTTCTCGTTTGAAGTCAGGATTTAAGCTGTTCTTTCTAATTACAGAGAGACTCTGAAACCTGAGAGATCTCTGCTGCTGAAGCCTAAGCATATGAGGAAAAAAACCCCAGTTGCATAGGTAGGACAATACTACATCCAAATCCTGGAGCTTGCTTTAAACAGAAAAGCCCCTGCAGCAAAATAGGACATATGCTGTTATTCGTCCCCCATAGTCTCTTTTCATCACACTATTTTCTGCACATCACCTCTGTTCCTTGCAAGTTTTCACCAACCCTCAAGGACATTTGCTCCACTATGCCTACTACAGAGGATGGGGGTAGTAGAAAATAACTGAATCCCAGTGAACTTCCCTAGACAGATGAATGAAAGCCAGGATGTTTCCATTCTCTTCAAACTGACAGCTGCCATGGGATATAACTACATTAACAAATTATACATTGAAGCTCATTTGAACTGAGCAGTCACTAATGTTTCCATTAGGAGAATAAAAGGGAATATAATACCACCCCATTTCAGAAAGGCAGTTACAGCTTTTAAATGATTCTTTAGTAGCTCTTTTCTTTCTGAGAGCCAGAAAGTGCTGCCCCAGTGCCCCAGTTCCTGTGGAGGTCCTGAGCCTGCCTGGAGCTTCCAGATACTGCTATGAGCCGTGTAAGATGGGACACTACCTCAACTCCTTTGCTGTCAGTGGGAAGTGTGATGTTTTGGCAGTTGACAGAGAAGGCAGGAGGTGGAGGCAAGGTGAGAAAAGACTTTGGGAACTTTCCCAGCACATCACAAATAGTCCTCCAGCAGCACAAACCCACAGTTGACCGGTTCCCAGTTCACCTTGGGTGTGTGAGCCTAGCGGGGAATACATTAAACAGAAGGTGGAAAGTAGCACGTTTGAAACAAGCTGAAGCACATGGGTCTAATCACACGCTGGAAGCCAGGGCAGTCCTTCCCTCACCTGAGACTCCTTTGCCATAAAGAACCGCTCTGTTGGCTCAGGGCCGTGCCTGTCCCCTTGGCTCACTCCGGACTGAAAGGCTAGCACTTCAGTAATCAGATTAAGAGCCTCAAACAACAGCTGTGTTTGTTCTCTGAATTAAAGGCAGAATAATTATAAATGTTTGCTTTTCTGCAAATTAAAAGACTGCTTCTGCTTCTCCTGATTTCCAATTTGTTCCCTGTATAAACACATTGCAGCATTAACAGCAATGAGCTGTTGCTGCTCAGATCACACTGATCTGTGCAGACTTCATAACATTTATAATCTCCTGTCTGAAAATTACTTATGGGAAGGGGGCCATAAATCCCATTGAAAGTGAATTCCTTCCAGTGTTATCCACTGGTCAAATGGATATAGGCTGAATAATTGGACCTGATTAATTAAAAGCTGCAAGCAGAGACTAATGTAGCTCTTTACTCAACACCCCCCAAGAGTTCTGCATTACTTTAAAAGACACAACCCCACAGTGTCCCAGCTTCACTGGACCAAGTGACACCAGAGTGGAATACCTGTGACCTGTCTCATGGCTGCCATGCTCCTTTTGCCCTGCAGAACAAACACAGCTATCCTCACACCACCATGCTAGTGCAACATCTTGGCACGGGGTCTTCTACCCAATCTGAGGGACTCCTTGCACATATAGCAATGTGCTACAACTTCAGTGCTTCTTCTCTAGGGAGCTTCTAACCAAAAATTATTACATTAGCAACAAAAAGTTATTACAGGAGCTTATGTTCAATGCCCTGTGACACAGAGGAATGTAATCCCTCTTTGAAGGTAACTAAGTTGTGGCTGACCCAGGGATCCAATCCAGATCCCATGGTGGACACAGCCGCAACACCATCTTCCTGCCACTGGTACAGTTTGGGACACGTGTCTGCTGCAGAGAAAACACCACATAAGTATGATGGTATTTATGTGGCTGAAGCAAGGTGTGATGTTGAGATTTTGATGCAAATTTTCTGCCCTATGTTCCCAGTTTCAATGCCATTTGGGCACCCAAAACCTCAGTAAAACAAGACAGTGCCAAAAACAGCCTCTGCAGGCAAAATAACTAATCGTACTTATTTTGATGGGAAGCAAATGTAATTGCTCTAATTCTCACACTCAGGATATTATTTATTTCCATTAATCACTCTCCCCTGTTTCTCTTTCACCCACTGGACCAAATCTCAGTCAAATCTCCCATGGGTGTTCAATGACTTGGCAACAACTTCAGGAGCTGAGCCCTTCAGGATTTGAAGAAGAAATCACCACTGTGAAATCTGAGACAGTTTTCACACACATGGTGGGAGGAGAGGAGCACAGGCAGAAAGCATCTTTACCAAATCTGCAGTGTAAATCATTCTCCTGTTTCTAAGTTAAAATTGCTGGCTTTCCAGCTTGAATATTAAGCATGGAGCAGCAGAGCAGCGTGGAGCAGTAACAAGACAGCTGTGGTGATGAATTTTTGTTCCTTTGTTAAGGGGGGGATACACATTCTGAAGGGAAACAGTGATTAAGGAAAGCGGGGAAGACAGAGGGGAGAAAAAAGTAGTGGATGTTTCTGGTGCTGAGGAAACTGCTCACACTGAAGTTAACAGTGTGAATTTTATTTCAGGAGGAAAAGCAAAATCACACCCACTTATAGTACGTACACACTTCACCACAGCCACCCTCTCTTTTGCACTGAGTCTCTGTGTGTCCACCCAGGGACTGTACCTGAGGTGGTGGACCCTGCTGCAGAGAAGAGATAGCACTGACAGTGTTGATGTTGGGCAGTTTCTCCATGGGCTCCAGCGTCACACACCATAGTGCAATAACTTCTGTTGGGGTAAAAGAGGCTTGCTCCCTTGCTAGGGACTTCTCTGCTCCCCCTTTTATATCTGCATATATATGTATATATGTTTATATATACACACATATATATAGCCCTTGTTCTTCAATCTCCAGTGAGTCTTTCTTTAAAATGCCAGGCAGAAGCAACAGCCGATTATTCTGCTGCACTTGACCAGAAAAGAGCAATCAATAGGACCTTCAAGCTTTTCGGGTTTCCCTGGGGTTATTCTTTTTAACTATTCACCACAGAAGAGGATCCTCTTTATTAAAGTTCAAGCATAGCCAGTGTCAACACTTCTGTTGGAGTAGCACCTGTGTCCCATCCCTGGCTAACTCGGCTCTAGCTCACTGAGAGCTCCTGAGGGTGAGCCACCTGCATTTACTTCTGGTGTTCAACAGGATAAATCAGTGCAGTGACACTATGATGAAATTCCCAAAGCTAATGATTTTCATGTTCCTGGGGATCACTGACTGAAATCTACAGTTTAGTAATACCGTCTACCACTCTTGCGTGTTTAAAATTTCCTAAAACCAGTTCCAGCCTCTCTCTGCTGTCATGCAGAGAGACAGATTGGTCTTCAGACAAATCTGAAGAGGCCACCAAATTAGAGAATTGAGGAGTACACATAATGTACTGGCTTGGCAATTACACGGATTAAGAAGTTCCTACTGCTTTACTCTTGCTGCTTTTTTCCCAGGCCATGTTGCAGCTCCCTGCCTCCTCAGTTGTGCCAGAACAGAACAGTCCATCAGCCATGATGCAAATCAGGCACAGAACGATCCTTCAGTTATTTTTTCCACACTGAGGTGTGTAGTAGGAGATGAAAGTGACTTTTTCCTTTGGGATAATACAGTTTTCCTACACTCCACCAAACCAATTAAAAAAAAAATTAAATCCAGTGATTTATTTGAAACTGTTCTTATGTCTAGAGAGTAGGAAAGACAGGCAGGCCATCAGAAATGCCAGCTACACAGTCAGTTACAGTCTTCTTCAGGTAAGGACTCCAGAGCTGAATTCCCAGTCCTGAATGACTTACCCCAACATCTGGTTTCACCCAAACCTGCCATAAATAGAGTAGTAGCCCCTTAAAATGATAAACCAAATGAAAAGGGTCAAGCTTAAGCTCCTTGGGACCCTAATGGTGATGGTTTTTACTGTCCAAACTAAAAGCCAGAGGATGACTTGCCTGACTCCAGTGCCAAGCAGGTGTCCTCAAGCTCTGTGAGTGTTTATAATCCTCATGTGCCATGACCAGGGCCAGCTTTTCCCTCCCATGCACTTCAGAAGGGAGCCATGGGCTGGATGGCAAGTGCAGGTCAGACAGAGCTGCTCTTTCCCCACACAATCTCAGAATAAGTGTGAGGAATAGCAGCAACTTGAGATGCGGTGAAGAAATGCCAGTTCTCCACAGTATGAATGGGTTGGTGGGGTGAGAGGGGGCTATATAAACACTAAAACAAAGTCACCTGCAGTTGAGGGAAAGGTAAAGCCACATCAGAGCTGAAGGACAGAGAACTGATGGTCAGATCAAACAGAAGCAGAGGAGAAGTACTGCACTCCCCCCTGAGAAAGCCTAAGGCAAGAGAGTATGTTGAGGACAGGGCTGCTTTGCAGAAGTGTGCAGAGCAGCATTAGAACTCCTTGTCTTTATAACAGTGTTCAGGATACAAAAAGTCGATATAGTAAAATACATTCATTGTATTTGTACCGTTAAAGTTCATGGACTGTGCAAACTGGGCAATCTGGAGATTGTTGACCATCCCTTATATTCTACAATGTGTCCTAGGAAAGAAATTTCTTGAGCAGGAAAGTCTGGGGACACCAGCAGGAACATGAAGAAGTGTGGCATTTTCCAAAGGTGAGAATAAAAAGTTGAGTTTTACAGGCACTGAATTTTGTCACAGTAAAACCCAAGCAGCCTTGTAAAATGAAAATGAGTCACGTAGCTGTGTGCTTTGTGCTTGCTGAAAAAGGGACTCCAGTTATCAGTGTGGGGGAAGGGAAGCCATGGTTACTCTATTCTCCTGCTGTGTTTGCTTCAAAGTCCAGGGCACATGATGAGTTGATCCTTTCCTATTTAATGACTCTGAATTTCCCTCTCCTCTAACGCTGTAACCAGCCTCCTTGCAGGGGCAGTCTATTTCCAGCTCAGGTATTTGTCAATTTGTTCTTCCAAGGCTTGCAGTGAAAGGCGCCCGATCTGTTGGAGTCATAGAGTTGTACAGATGTTTTTGCAGTCATTACAGGGACAACAGGGCCCTGTCACCCAGCTTTCTGGCTCGTCAGCTTCCACTAGCTCTGTCACTCTCTACTGACCGAAAACAGAGCTTTGGGAGGGGAGAGCATGGAGACTATACTGAGCCTATTCTTTGGAGTAAGAGAGCATATGGAGCACTGACAGAAGGAAGTGGAGGGGGATGAGTAACCCTAATATGGGAGGAAATAGAGGGAGATGCGTAAACAGTGTACAAAGAGCTGTAAAGTGTTAAAAACCTCAGCAAGGAGATGTTCTGAAACAGGTATCACTGCATTTTATGCCAAAGGGACCCAAAGACAAGCCAGGTTGACACCAGGGTACAGATACCTGTGTGTGGACCCAGACAGGGCAGGTGAGCCCTTTCTGGCAGCTGTGTGATGCAGATGATAAAGATGATGTGCTGCCATAAAGATGGATAGGTGCCACAGGCTCCAGGGCACACAGTGCTGTCATCCACAAGTACACCTCTTCAGCTTTGTTGCAGATCTATACAAACACCTTAAATGTAGTCAGAAAAGCTGTCTCCAGTTAGGTAAATCTTCAGTTGTTCTCTCTGAGGAATAGACAGGGCTAAGGTCCCAGTAACATGTCTCTAGCCTAGCCTGGGAACCTTAGGTTCATCTCCTTCACAAATGCCAGAGGAGCTTTCCAGCATAGTGCAAAAAACCTGTGCTCTTAAAATGCCAAATGGAAAAATATTAGAAGCTTTTTAATGAGTTCCCATACAACAGCAGAAAAACACCCTGATTGTATGTATTCTTGTGAATCACCTGCAGTCATCTGCAATCCCTGTGCTGTGCCCCTATGCAGGTATAACCTGTCTGTGCAAGAAGATGCAAGAATAAAGCAGTGCCCAAGTGTGAAGTTGTGCCAGGACAAAGCCTCCAATCACAGAACTGACCCTCCAGGGTC
>JANHGB010000166.1:0-21787 GCA_026283785.1 Coracopsis vasa | reverse complement strand
GGCAGAGAGGTGCTGGGATACAGGTACCAGGCAAGGCTGAAGCACAGCAGAGAACAGGGTGGCTTTCAGAGCACACGGGAGAGAGAGGCTAAGGCAAACCATGAATTAAGGTAATGCATCTTGAAGGTGCTTTCCGGAAGCAGCTATCAACAATAAAGCTGCTGAGGATAAGGGGGATTTGAGTGTAATTTGCAACACTAAAGTAAGGCTAAACCTAGCATCCTGGATCTGCACACCTGGGGCGTGTGGAGGCTGATGGGATCAGCTGATGCAGAAATAATTGCTTTCTAACTCTCCTCTTTTCAGCATTGAGCTTTTCTGCCTCTCTGAAACTGTATATAAATTCTCATCAGCAACAACGGTATCAGGAATTAACACTGCAACATATCTGAGTCCCTGGATCTCATTGTGCTAAACATGACTCTGCCTCTTCAGCACGTTGGTTGCTCAGCAGACTTGGCATAAACAATTGGCATTGGTGGGGTGTCGCAGTGGGGCACCTTGTTACTGCTCATCAAATATCAGCAGCTTCCACTGTGTGCTGCAGAAACGGGGAGAAAAGTGTCTCATCTCATCCAGTTCTTGCGTGTGATTGTATCAGCATTTTTCTGAGATGCAGTTAGTTGGGTTCTAGTACAAAACTGTCACTCCACCTTTGAACAGATGATAGTAACATTTCACCTACCCCCAATGAAAGAGGCACTTGCTAGAGATTAAATCATAAACCCTGTCACCCTCAGCCAGTTTTAAAGTGCATGAAATAATAAACCCCGCATCTCTCTGGCAGTAAACAGCATGGCAATTAGCGCAGAAAATTCTATCTGAAATACTTCGTGTAAATGCCTGGGACCTCCCCTCAGACTAAAAAACATAACACTGACAGACAAAAGGACCAAGGACATTACAATGACACCTTCCCACCCTCTCCACACAGTCTTTTCCCTACGGATATGGAAGCTGGAAGAAGAGCACTGGGGCCCTCACATAGAAGCCCTTCACAGCATTCTGTGCCCCAAGGAGAGAACAAGCCTCCCAAGAGCTACCAAGTGATGAAGACCCCTTTGATTTTGCTGAGGCATGTACACTGCTCAACCAGCTCCCAGACATGCTCCAAGTGCTGCACTGATTTTCCATCAGCCAGATAAATCAACACCAACAACAGGTTTAGCCCATTGCTTCCCACTGCCCCTGGCTCTGACAGCACAGCACAGGCACAGCGCACTCTGTTTCCCCTCACAGTGCACATGGAGAGCTGGATAGTATCTAGTTCCTATTTCCTTTGGTTTTATTCTTTTCAGTGAATTTTTTTTTTTAAATTTTCCTTTCTTTTTTTCCACCTGAACCTATGCTAGGCTTCATGCTTGACATGGAATTATCATTGGGTGTTTCTCCATGTTACCTTGACATGAGCTACATTATCTTGGTGGATTATTTCTTCTACCTTTAGTATTTCCAAATCTCAGTATCATTGTCAGCTGCTGAACATGCTTAATGGCTTCAGAGTGAGACAGGAGATAGGCTTCTAAACATGGGTTTAGAAGTCACCCGGAAAAATTAGTAGCTATTTTACAGACCAGTCTGAGCTTCTCTAAGTCCATTGACTTTTGCCTTCACACTAAAAATAGGCAAAGAATTAAAAAGAACTAGGAGTAGTGACTGGGCTCATAAAGCAAATTCCAGATTCTAGAAGCAGGCTTGCTGTGCTGGAGCAATTGAGAGCTCTCCAAACCAGAAAATACATCAGTAACATGTACGAAGGGTCAGAGTCCTGGCAATTCCACTGCCACATGGCATCTAAACCCCTTCCCCTCCAGATACAGAACCTGTGGTTCAGCCCAGGGGTGCTAAGGGAGCTGAGAAAATAATCAGCAAGACAAGGCCGGCTCCCAGAAATCCCTCTGAGAAGATGAGAATCAATTAGATGGATAGCGGGTGCTGTAAGGATCTGCTGCAGACAAAAAGAGAGAAGGCTACACTACACACAGTCTCAGTAGCAAAGTGCTGTCAAGGAAAATGGTTTCCCCTCTTCTCATCTGCTACTCCCTACTTTTATTCCTGCTCCTGTTTCCCAGCTCATCTTTTCACATCTAGCCATAGCTAGCCCTCAGGCTACCTGCCAGCAGGCCATTCTCATTCACAAGGAGCTAAAGAGAAGGCACAAAGCCAGCCAGTCAGAAGCATATTAACCAGGCCTCACAGGCAGCAAGTCCCTTTCTACTCTCCCAGAGTCCATTCAGGGCATGGATTCTTGCTATGCAGAGAAGGACCTTGGATATTTCAAAGCAGAAAAGGCATCTGTGCTTCCTTTTGTGTGGGGATTTAAGCACCAGTTACATGTTTGTCCCAGAAGATTTAGTCAACAAGAGCTTTAGTGAACAAAGAAACACAAGCCAACCTGGACTGGAATGGGGCTGGAAGGAAAGCAGATCAGGTTTCCAAGGCAGTTATGTAGGAAGCCATCATTAGATGCTGCAAAGTGCTCTCAGAGTTTCTGCTGGAGCTGAACTCAATATAATCAATGCCAGCTGTTCCAACAGTTTCAATAAGATGCTTGTCAGGCCCTTTGAGCGTAAACCATAAATTTGCATCAGTTCTCCCTTCCTGAAAGCAGCTGATGCTCTTTTTCCCTTCTATCAACGCAGGTTCTCACTTTCTAATGAATGTTGGGCTGGTTGCAGTACTCTAATGGCAACTGGTCTGTAGGAAAACCTAACAAGAGACAAAATAGGAAAACCTTTCTTCCCACACTGATACCAAAAAACAAGTTGCTGAAATTCAGGACTCCCAGAAATTCACTTGGTGCTCAGCTTTCAAGATGCTACAGTGGCTGCAATTCCGCCTGTCATGCAACAACACTTAACAGTAGCATCGAGGGTATGAAGATGAAAATGTGCTATCAGCAAGCTATCCAACCAAAACTGGTTGCTTTTGAGCATCCTTTCCAGGACACTTAGGCTATATAGTCTTTGTTATACATGTCATGGGGTGATCCTGGTCCTTGCTAAGTAGGGCAGGCTGCTTGGACAGTGCGGAGCTTCCATGATCTACACTTTGTTTGATTTGCATGCTGAGAGAAATGCCTGGTACCAGAGTTTGGGGTAAAACTAATGTGTATGCAATGCATCTGTTTGAGGCTGAGAGGCTGGAGGGTAATAGTATGAATGCACCAAGTGATGCAGAACATGGAGAGGTAAAAGCAGTATTCTTTGAGCTGCAGAAGCACAGGAACAGATGCTCAGCCACACTCCAGCTCCCCTGTGGCACAGAAAGTTAGAAATGCAGACAGATATCCACTCTTGGGGAGAAAATTTAATGATGGTGCACTGCAGTGGTGGCGCTAATGCAGTGTTTGACACTGGCAAGAAGCGCTGTGGAGCTGAGGAGAAAGAAGGATACATGAGGTAGAAGGAACCAAGCTAAATCGCCCCTGTGAAATCCAACTATTCCTGGCTTCGTTAGAACAGCTTTTTGGACCTGGCTGGGGTAAGAAGTAGTTTATAGAGTCATCCTGAGACTGTTAAATGACACTAGGATTCAGCAAAATGCTGCAAACAGAAGCCTTGCCTGTGAAATCTCTCAGCTTCCAATTAGGATGACTCTGAGTTCCTTCCCTGGGGCATTCTCATTGCAATCCTCATAACAGCTTTTGTGACAGCCTTTCCACGCAGTCTCAGGGATTTAGGCACTGGCTGTATTATGGGCCTGTTAATTCCTGTGACTTTTGAAAGCCTCAGCCACCACGCACATTTGCAGTGTTCATACAACACTGAAAGACACAAATTATACAGACAACTTAGTTACATATACAAGTGATAGCTGATGTTTCAGCCAAGAGGATGGGGCAGTCTGGGTTAGAAAGGACACTGAAGAAGACCCTCACACCTATTTACATCCTTTCTCTGCACAGTTACAGAGGCTTTGGAATTTCATGAAGGAGCTATTTCCTCTCACAAGGCTCTGAGTTTCACAGTTCACAATGGGTGTTCATCCGGTGTTCACTGATTTGGACAGAAAGGTACCTGAAATGGATCAGCCTTCAAGCCAAAGCACCTAGTAAGGACTGAGTAATTAATAGTTATTTAATCATGTAATTTAAGGCTATTTTGATTTCAAAGCAGTTTTGCCACTACGTAGTTTAGAAGCCACTAACTCGTGTTTGTTAATCTCTTAATATGAGCAGGCCTCAAAATCCTTTGTATAAAAAGCTTTGTGCTGGTTCTGAGCTCCTGGCTTTCTCAAGGAGCATGTCTGCTGCTGAGCCTTGCACCAGGGAAGGAGAACTAAGAAAAGTAACTTAGCAGAGTGCTGAGTGCCAAGTGCCACAGCCAGGGGAGAAGGAGGTCACCGATAGGCACAAAGCAACTCGTATGCAAGCTGGCAGGGCCCAGCTGCTGTGCCAGCTGCTGAACTCCTCACTTCCCTCCCTCTGCCTCCCACACGCTGTGCTGACAAGGGCTGCATTGCAGATCCCAACACTTCATTCCCTGCTTTGAAAGTACAGTCTAATTGAGTGACAAAGTCATTCTGCCTTGCATCTCAGCAGAGGGTTTCACTCTAGAGACCCTTTCATCTTCTGACCTTCTCCTCTCTGCCCTTCCTGAAGCCTGGCTAGCCCAAGGCCCAAAAGGGCACATGAAGGGGCAGCTGAACCTTTCCAAAGGCACATCATTTGCTCTCTTAAACTGAGCCCTGCCAGTGCAGTTGGTACTTAGGGAAAGCATCTGGCTGCGAATCAGGAGAGGAAGTTACCAGCATAGCCAAGCTCTCTGGGAAGAGCCCAGCCCCTCCACAAACACAATGCCATGCAAGAGGCATTACTATCCTGCTCACGGCACTCCTCATCAAAGAACAAACTCCTCATGTTCCTAGGCAGGCTCTGAGTTACAACCACTTTGACCAGTGCTGTTCCTCAAAGACTAAAAAATTAGGATTAAGGTTCTCTTGCACAAACACTGCAAAAACATGACCTGGCAAGGTCCCTGCCCTTGCCTACTTCCAGACTGAACACAGTGTTAGACAAGGGTAGAACAAAAAGTGGAAATGGGAAGGATAAGGCTTTCAGAAATCAGATAATGTTACTCAGACTGGACATACTGACTAGTGTTACATGAATCACTTCTCCAGTTGCTCTGTTCTGGCAAGGCAACTTCTTAGAAGCACAAGGAGTAGGAAAAGTTAAAAAAGAATTAAAAAATATAGAACCATTATGAAGAGTTTAAATATGGGGAATCTAGCATGGTCCTTATGTATATGACTCCCTGAATTTAGTATTAATGCCAATCTTGCCAGAAGAACAGTAGATCAATCGCTCTTGACTGCTTTGCTTTCACAAACTTTGTCTTTAAATTTTATCACTCCTATCACTTCTGCAGAATTCTCCCTGCAGTCCTGCTGTCCCTTCTGTCGTATGGTCACATGCAAGAGAGACAAAAAGCAGAATTGTATAGCCATCATGATTCCAGAAATGGGTGCCCAAGTGTTATCACCTTAAAAGACATGTGTTTTCCTTCCTATTTCCTTCTTATTCTGCCCAAATATCCTCTCCTTCCTCTCATGATCCCCTATCCTTATCAGTTTAGGAGAGTAAACCAGTCCTGTAGTTGCCCACACCAAAGCACAAATAAGCAGTCTCTGAGACACTTCCCAGTTGGGCTGTCACTGATTCAGTATGTGGTGTTTTCCCTCCACAGCACACAGATAACCTCACGAAGTGTTTTGTTTCTTTTTAAAGAACTGACAAAACGCCCTGTTAAAATTCTCATGCCAATGTAGGTGATTCCTCTCAGCCTTCCTGAAATTCCCCTGCTATCTAAAACTGATGCTTTCTTTCTCCACCTCTACCCTAACCACCACAATCCACCCTGCAGATCATCCATTCTCCAACATGGTCCCATCTGTTCTGCTAACTTTCCAGAGAAGGAGAGGTAAACCATTGTTTGGGCAGCGTACAGTACACATTGCAGGAGTAAAGGACCAGTGCTCACTGTGCTTGTGAACACCTCAGCACTGAAGCTTCTCCGTACGGGAAGAAGAGGCTGGTGCCATTTCTTTCTATGCTCAACATAGATGTCAATATTATCATACTATTACAACCTGCACGATGTTCCCAAAAGAGAAGGCTGGACTAGCCCAACCTCAGCTATTAGACGTGATTATGAAGTACAGTAAACACCATGTTAATTCCACACCAAAAGTGGCTTCATTTCCATGGAAGACATTATAGATTTTACCCATTGCAAAACTCTATGAAGAAAATCATGCAATAAAGGTAACTATACATTGCAGTATGTCTATATATTTGTCTTACGCAGCACTACATTCATTGTCTAATAGGTATGTACACATATATACATATTTAATATACAATAATAAATATTAGAGAAATAACCAACCAGCGTACAGAAATTACTTTTCTCTTGCATTGGAGCTAATTATCATCAGGTGAAAAGCAAGGATTTTTTTTATTAGTTTATACCCTTCTGGAACGTGGGTTTTACTCTAAGAAGCAATGGCAGGCTCTATTCTGAGGCTATAAGGGCTACTTTGCTCCTCATACTTCATTCTGTGTAAGCATCCAGAAAGGACACTATCTGGTCTGAAAGATGGCTATGCTATCAATTATCTGTGAGGATGCACTTTCAAGGGAAATTATATCCTTTCAAGGTTTGGCTAGTTTGTTTAGTCAACTTTACCAGTGGAGAATTTCCTTTCAGGTGCTTTAAGCGTGTAAAATTTCAAGATTGAATATTTATGAAATAACAAAGTTAAAAAGGTCAAACAGGAAAGTGAAAGGCAAGCTGGCTCTAGACTGTACTATCAATGGCATACATTGTTCTGCCAGAAATCACTAACTGGGAGGTATTCAAATCCCTGGGTAAGTATAGAGAGAATGCCACAGAGAAGGAGATGTCACCTGATGAGCTGAAGGAATGCAGAAGCCAACAGGGCAGATGGGGGGACTAACAGGAAAAGCAGAAATAAGAATTCTGCTCCTACATACACCACGGAAAACCGCTCATCCATGAAGAGCACGAGTGCCAGTACAGCCTATTGGTGTAGCAGCCTAGAGACAGCTCCTCTCTCCAAAACAGGGCCAGTCTTGGCTCTGGCATCTACAGTCACAGCTGAGTGATGTCAGGGAAAAGAATACTGCACCTATAGTATTGACTACTGATGTCTCGACATTTCTCCTACCCTCTTGTGAAGGCTGTGATAAGAGGCTGTGATGGACCAGCACAGCTGAGCTAGGTAACACTATCAGAAAAACTTAGAATTTGAGATCCAGAGTCAGCTTTGCATGATCTCCAGGGTGCCATACCCGCCTGTTGGAAACTTCCCATTACTGTCATATACCACAGGCAATATAGTGGTGAATATCCGCGTCTGTTAGTAGAGTAAATAAAGCATCTTGGCCTGAAGGTAGAAGGATGAGAAGTGTTCAGCTGAGAGGAAATGACCAGTTCTCAACATGTGCTTCTGATCTCTCACAACTTCTGCCAGGGTCAAGTCCATTTCTCAGTTTGCACTTGGGCCTCCCATTTAATGTTTAGCTGCTTGACTTTATATCTTTATAAAACACTGCTGTGAGGGTAGTTCCCTGAACAGAAAGTTGTTGCTTTCTTTTCAAATACAGTTAGAATATACCTTTTCAAACTTATAGTAATTCTGATCTCTTTTTGGTTGCTTGAGTTTTGTGGGGTTTTTCTGCCACCATGCAGCACAGTCTTCAAAACATATTGATAGCCAAATGCTTCCATTTGACATGAGTAACCTGATTTTTAGCTAATACTTGCATTCTCACACTCCACACATCTAAGGCATTCCATTAAAACTGACTGACAGTACTGTCATCTTCTTCATCACCAACTGGATTAGTCAGCTGTAGCTCAGCTACTCCAAAGAAGAGTGAAAAGCAAGAGCAAATATCCGTTGCAAGCACTTAATGGAGACAGGAAACTAATAACTACCTCTAATTAGTGATACATGTTTATACCTGCAGTTATTAGTTACAGCCATTTCTCATTTTTGTGTCCTGGAAGAACAGTACTGCTGCCATCACCTTGCAGAAGTCCTGAGCAGGACAACTGCAGCTTGAGAAACCCTCTTAAACCGTCTACAATCTACCAAAAGTTTTGCTTGAGACCTAACTGCAGAACATACACATCTCTTTGTACCAGTGTGAACCATTGACTCCATCCAGAACTTTCAAGTACAAATGACAGGTTCTGCCTGATGATCTCTTTCTCTGAACATAGACAGACACCCTACCTCAGAATTACTCCCAGAATATGGAAGCATGTGTGGTTTTAGGGCTCTGAAACAAAACCACTGCAGCACCTAACCTAACATGCTGATCTCATGTGAGTTTATTCATCAAGCTCTAAATTGTTTAAAGAATCATGAAGTCTTATCTGTGTGTTAGCAAGCTTTATGCTGGATCAGGTACTTCTGATTCATCCACTCTGCCTTTACATGATTCAGGTATCATGTCTCCAGATTAAATCAGGGAAAAATATCACCAGTTCAGTTGGGTGACATGGCTGATTTGGATCAAATGTGTACTTTTAGGTATGGGGTGAGCAAACCAGCAGCAGCAAACCCTACTATATTCCCACCCTCTGCCCTCTCAATGTCCTCAGACTTTGTTCCCAAAGACTGAGATGTGGTTATTGTTCATGCTCACCTAGAGACTGTCCTGTGAGCTTTACTGCCATTCTACCACTGCTCACCAGCAGCCATCAAACACAGGTCTGTTTGTGCTGATCAGCTTCAATGTATCCTTCCCCTGCCTCAAGTCTCCCATTTGTTAACTGTATGCAGCATCTCTTACTCAAAGTCTTCAACCAGTACATCAGATATGGTCCATACAGCACCTGCACTGACCTTCACAGCATGACAAGATGTGGCATACAAGGCAGGCAGGAACTACAGTATCTTACTTCTGCTCTGACACCAACTTATAAGATCACCTTGGGGAACCCATGTCATTCTCCTTGCCTAGTTTTCCCAGCTGTAAGATATGGATAATAATGTTCTTTGAAGTCTATCCAGATCCTTTGATAAAGGACAAAGATTTAAAAACATTATTCTTGACTGTACACTCTTCAGGACATGAATTGCGTCCTTGGCATGGGAAATCCTCTAGCACACCACAAGTGCTAACACTGCCCCAAAGAGAAAACAACAAAACTCTGCATCAGCTTATCATTACAGGCACTGGAAAAATACACGGTTGTTGCTGATACACTCTTGGATTCTGGCAAGTCTGTGTGTTATTTCTGAACACAATCGCAAATTGCTTTGAGTTCAAAGAATCATTCAGCACTGCTCAGGGTTATCTAGGAGGCAAACCAACCTCCGGCTGTATCACCCCGTGTCCTTGGGAATATTCCTCTGGTTTGATCTGAAGCTGAGTGGATCGTGAAGACACACAGCTGGGTTTCTGGACATCATCTAGTACTATACATGCTCTGATCAATGTATTCTACTTGCCAGGGAGAGTTTTAATTTTCTTATTTGGAAGAATGAATTGATGTAGTGGGTGTTTACATTGGCTCTGTGCAATCATTTCTTTGTTTTCCTCCCTTTGCTTAAAGATCATACATTATTTGTACTAAAGCAGCTACGGCCAAAGCAGCATACACAGCTCCAACTCAGAACAGGAGGGTCCTTCTGATGTCACTGCTGTCAACTCCGGACAAAAACGGCGATGAATAGGAAAAAATAAATAAATCTTTTGTTTTCAAAGCTAAATAGCCAAAAATGCAGCTAGAAAAGTTCCATAAAGGTTTAGCTTTCAGCAACACATAGCGGAAACAAAGCTGATTCCTCCTCTTGCTGTGCCCCCTGACCTCAGAGTTTTATATGTCACTGCCTAGAAGGCCTCTAGTCACGGCAGCCTCTGTACACGGCTTTCCCAGGACTTTGAGGGTTTTCCTCGGGGGATGCTTGAGTGGGGGAAAAAAGGGCTTTAGCACCAGCCTTCGATTTAAAATAGCAGGGGGAGTTTACTGATTAATATTCATGAGAAGGAAACAGTCTGCTTTTTGTTACCGCAGCCGTTTCCCATGCAAGGTGGGTTGAGAGGGAGGAATACATTAAGGAACATATCCTACTGTCACAAGTACCACCACCTTTAGAGATACAGAAAATCAGGAGCCTAAGCACATCTCAGATGGTAAATATTTAACAGGGAAAGGACTTGCCTCCTCTTTTTGCCTGTATATATTAAACTCATTATTTCATTTTAACAAGGGAACTGTGTTTTCTTGCACTCTCTACCCCCACCCCTGTCCCTTGCTTAAATTCTGGGCCTAAGTGGATAGTTCACAACATAAACCCTCTCCACCACTAACACAACTGAATGCATTTCCCTGTTAGGTTGTTTTTTAAAGTCACTGCTAGTTCTCCTCTAGTGGGAAATGTTACTTCTATTCACTGGGGCACAGGGAAGAGCAGAACTGGTTCCCTTGCACTTATACTAGAAAATTTCTGGGACAACCCAGCTGAAATCTGTGATTCTCATAGCCATCTAAAGCTGGCATATGGAAAAAGAACAAATGAGGCAAAGTTTTTCAAATGCAGGTGCTGATTTGGGGTACGTCTGAGTTGCAGGCATTCAGCTCAAAATGCCCTGCCTCTCACATACAAAAGCACAAACCATGTTTCCCCATCTCGACTTCCTCAGTCCTTCTGTCATCCCCATCCGCATCTGAGTTCAGGGATCCCAGAACCAGGGGTGATTTCTGAAAATTATAGTGAAGGGTCCAAAGCCTTTCCTGTGAGGATAAGCAGGAACTCCTTAATTTCTGTGCAATCACTGGAGAAATATACCAGCTCATTTGGAAAAGTCAGATATTATTTAGCAAATCCTTTCCGATAAGAGATTGTAAGAGCTGTGGTACACCTCCATTTCTGACACCAGAAGTGGATTTGGGGAGGAGCTGATAAACCTCTCTGACAACAATTTGTGTTCATAGTCATGATCCTATAATAGCAAGGTAGGAGCAAAGTAGCTGAGGGGGCGCCCGAAAGAATTGCCATTTGGCATCTTCTCCTGTGCTAAGTGAAACAAACTCTGCTGGCACAACCACACTTCAGCTGACACAACTGCACTGAGTGACTGAGCACCAGAGCAGCGTACATGGGGAGTCCTGGGATCTTGCAGACAAAATGAGCCTTGTGAGCTCATACACTTGAAAATGTTGATTAAAGCAGATCATGAACATGACTACAGCAGTGCATGACTGAGACCACATCTGGATGCCAAGAGAGCATCATCCTGACTGTCACATTTTCTTCTTAACCTCCACAGAACAAAAGAGCACCAGTGGAGAAAAAATTGCAGAGAGCGTGGCATGTGTAGGGGCCCACCTCCCACAGAGAGCAGCAAGGGTTATGCTCTGAGAGCCAGGTTAGCTCTGCCATGAGCTGCTGGCAGAGCCTGGGGTCAGGCTGGGGCTGGATGATCTGTGATCCGAGATCAGTCTTACTGTTTTGACAGATGTCCTTAAGACTAAGTGCAGTTAAATGAATCGGTACAGCCAATTGCACCTGGGAGAGGGAGAGATGGGGGAAAGAAGGAGGGATAGAAGAGAGAAATGACCAGTTTCACCTGTGGCAGCTGTCCCTGCCCCAAAGGCCCTGCACTAGTGCAATATCTCTCTTTCAATCCCTCATCAAGATCCATCTAGAAAGTTTCGCCAGAGGAAACATTTTGGGTTTGCACTTTTACAAAGATAAAACCATGAGGTAACTGTACCAACAGAAGTAGTTTTGCTTGCATAGCATCTGTTCCCTGGGAACTGAAACATGTCACATTGGCAAAGGATATCTGCTACCATGAGAAGCTTCATTTCCACTGCTCGGGTAGCAAAGCTGCTCTAGTGGTACAGATAAAGCAAATGATGAGGCTCTGAGTTTCTTGCTGAAACCAGAGAAGCAAGGTTAGGATTTGGTTTAAGGATGGCATGAAGCATGAGTAGGCGTTGTGTGGATATAAGAGTAGGTTTTATCACCACACCAGCCAAGGCTAAGAAGAAAGGCAGTTTCTGAACATGGCTGTGGAGGGGAGAATATTGTGCCCCTCACACCATCTCCCTGACCTTGGCTGCAGCATGCTCCCAGCCTGAGCAGAGCACGCTTTGCTGAAGCTCTTGCTTTGAAGAACTGCACTGGACTCTGAGATGATTGTGAATGCAGAGCATGACCCGTTTTAAACAGGTAGGCCAAGAAAACCTCCATCTCTCTGCCTTTAGGGACCTCTTTCAGAATACAGAAGACTTACCTTGAAAATGTTTCCCATACTGTTTGATGTTGTGGAACTGTCAGTGGGAATACTGAAAGCATTAGATACCTGGGTGGCTTATTGATTTGTTCTAGTTTTATTAAATTGGCTAAAGTTCATTCAGAAGTCTTCCTTCCCCACTCTCAAATACTTATTCTGAATGCTGCCTTGAGAGGGGCAAATAGGGAAAAAAAAGAAGGGAACTTGAAAGTTGAAAAATTTATCTAAAGAAACCTGTGATGTGAAAATGGACTTCATTAAAAGTATGTATTATTTATATCACCAACACAGGCTTCTGGGTTCAATATTTCTTGCTACCTAAACTCTGGGAAAAGTTGGGTTTGTGTGTGCATGATGTTTCTAATGACCACATGCACACATATGTGAGTATGCTGTGTACAGAGGGAAAGTGACCTGGAGAGAATAAGACAGTTTACCACAGACAATTAATTTTTCTTTTGTTAGTGAAAAACAGAAAAGAAAACTTAGACCATTGCCCCTTTTCGTGAGTAAGAAAGTTGAGAATTACATTCCTGGTAACCTATACCCATGAAGTAATGACAGAGAAATTAAATGGCTGAGGTCACACGCGACCAGTCCAGACCTTTCCCCTTCCCACAGCTGCAAGCTTAGATACCAGGGGAGATTTCCAAGGAGCTTTTCAAATTAAAGTAGAAGCTGTGAAAATGGCCACTGCTCCGCAGCAGAGAGGACCCCAGGATTTCACAGGGGCAGGGTATGAACAGCTCAGGCCTGGCTGAAGGAGCACGGAGAAAGAAGAGGGGCAGCACTGGTGCTGTCAGGTCCCAGGCACTCTCCCACTACAGGTGGGCCCTGCTGCCAAATGGGCTTGGATCAGGCTGGGGAAAATTGAAGATGGGGGGATGAGGCATAAGTATCTCCTTGGATCTAATTCCAGATTTTTCCGTTCTGATGCAATCCAGAGATAACTGTCGAAAAAATTACATCTGTCAGAACAGGTGGGAGACCTGAATTTGATCCTTTTTGTTTCCCCTATTGCTGAAACAGAAATCCTTTTCCGTGTTACTAACCCTAATAATACTTCTGTTATGGTCTCATTGAGAGAGCAGGAGAGATTTGGAGATTATTTTTTTTCCCAAAAGAACCCTTTCTCCACTACCTCTGGTTCTTAAGAAAAAACCCACAGATTTCATCTGTTACTTAATTTTTCTCAGGAAAGTAGTAGACAAACCAGCTTATTTCACCTCAGCAGATCATGTAAAGGCACAAGTAGGTTAAAATTGATAATTCCTCCTGCTGTCTAATTCTGGATGTATTTTTAAGATGCATTTGTGTTTGAATGAGATCCTTTCTTGAAAAAAATCATTAATTGAAGCTGTCTGGCCCTGTCATCCTGCCCTCCCACACCCCGCCACAATGAATCAGTAAATTGTAACAAGAGAATCTGGCTAAACAAGTTCCTAATTCAAACGCCATCTTATGGACAAAGAAGTCTTTGAAAATAGTATCCGTCATCTGGCTCCTTGCGATGGAGCGGAAAGTTGTTTTTCTGCTGTTCACGGAATTCATCTCTTCCTTCAGCGCTGTCAAACGTCGAGTGAGGTGCAGTATGAGAAAAGCAGAGTTCAGGGAGAGGAGAGGGACGGGGGAGGTCTCTGTCAGAGGAGCCCAGGGCAAGCAATTTCCTGCCAATTAACACACAGCTACTGATATTTCTCCCAAGAATAGAGTTCAGATAAGGAGAAATTTTATACAGGTTGATCCCAGGTTACTGATACAGCTTCCTTTCCTAAGGTCCAGTTGTCTTCTCGCTGAAGTGATCAGCTTCAGCACGAGAAGTACGGGGTCTGAGCGCTTACACTTGCGAGGCTTGCTTTGATCACAGAAACCAGACGATTGGCAGAAGAGACCCACTTCCTAACAGGAGGAGATTTCAACAGCAGGCTCTAAAGTTGAGCACACAACTTGTCACGTCTGTATTTGTGTGAGTTGTAGCTCTCCTTGCAAGCCCCGTTTGCACTTTGTGTTGTGAAGTTCACTGTACAGCACTACAAGTGGATGTAAAGTGGATTCAGAGCCAAGCACTGTGCTACCCATGGTAATAAACTAAGCAAATAAAATAATCCCAATGGCCAGTAATCTATAAAATTGATTTCAAATGTGTCCATTAATGTTTTTATAAAGAAACTTACTCTTGGTGTGTATGGCATTTTCAGGTTTTGATGCTTTTTCTTCTTAGCTGTTGGAGTACCTGAGAGTAACAGAGCACAGGGAATAGAATAAAAGACATTTGTTCTAAGTATAAACGCATAGAGCATTTTGTGTGAGGAGACCAGACCCTTTTCCTTTACTCTCCTGCATCTTGTAGCTTCTTTGAGGAGGCTGGTGGGAAGAGGTTAAAGGTTACCTAGAGCTGCCAGTAAGAGTGAAAAATGGTGGATAGTGCCCCTGTTCTTGACTGCGAGTTCCTTTATTTCCTTTTGTTATGGCAGTACCTTCCCAGGGAAGGCCTGAATGTTGCAAATTAGTGTTCCAACTTATCTTTCTAATTACCTCTTCAGGTGTAACAGTGAGCCAGCTGCTTGCATGAACAAAAGAAACTGCTCTCTAGTGTCTGTGTATTGACATCTGCCACAAACCTTTTTTAGGTTTATCAAGCATCTGGCTTGTTATTAAACAGAAACAAGGATTTCCCTCCTTTTCCTGGGGAAGTAATGATCTTTCCCTGACAATTTCAGCCCAATAGAACGAATTCTGGGAAGAAATATCACCTTATATCAATATTTCTGAAAATATAACAATTAGGAGAACATTTGATCAAATCAAATATATGAGCTGAGCTTGAAGAAGCAAGAATTGTGCACTGCTAAAAATGAGAGAGGAAGAACCAAATCCCTGAACGCAGGGCTGGGGAGACTGACTTCTACCAGAGCTCTGTCAACAAGAGCTGCAGGTTTTATCTTCCACCACATGCTTCTTGGGTACAAAGAAAAACTCCCTCTGATGGGAAAGGATGATGACTTTGGTGACCACGCATGAAAGAACTCTTGGGAGAAAGAAGTCTCTCTTAAATCCTTGTGCTTGTTCAGAACAGAAACCTTAGAAACCTTAAATGAATTCCCAGGAATGCTGTCATCTGTTGTGTGTTCAGGCTGCCTCCAAGTACATGACTCTTCCTGGGAAAGAGGGTGCTGCCATGGAAGACTCCTTCCAGGTGAAAAAAGCTGTGGTGCTCTGCAAGAATTGTCACCAACAAAGAATTGAGACTCAAAAGATGAGACAGAGATAATAGACCATTGTTTAGGACTTTATATGTAATCATAAGCAGTGTAGCTTAAGCAGGATACTAAACCCATCCTGACAGATGATGGTGGACCTCTAGCCAGGAAAGAGAGATTAGGTTAACCCAATCTGACCTAAGCAAGCTGACAAATCAGGCAGGCACACGAAATAAGGCATGACAATCTGATTCAAAGTCTCTCGTGGTGGAAAAATCTCTTACAGACCACCACCAATGCAGACTGAACTCTTACTAACCCACACACAAAAATACACATTTACATGGGATTTGTGGCCAGATAAGGTCCTTGTCAAGCTCTGCACTAGTATGGAGTGTGAGCTGCAGTGAGGTGAAAAAGCTCAGTGCACTGAACACAACAGGGCTGTCTTGGGCACATGCCTCTAAGCAGAATCTGAACGGTTGAGTATCTGGATCTAGCTAGAACTGTTGACTCCTTAAAAATTAGTCCTCAAGCTTTTTTGTGAATCTGGCCATGACAGTGAATGAATTTTCACCTTCAATATGACTGGAAAATCCTGTCACTGCGGAACTGTTTTCAGAAATATAAAACCTGCAACAGTTTGTAAAAAAAAACCACCAGCATCCCCAAATTTATTCTATTTATGTTCCAGTGTGTGTTTCTTTGTTAGTATGTGGGTCCTGAGCAGCAGTGAAGTCTTGAAGCAAACGCAAATCTCCTGAGCATGCCCACTTAGTGAGAATTGGTTTGCCTTGCAAGTGGATTTGATGTGCATCAGCTCAATTGCCCCTAGAAGATGCTAAGCCAGAACTGATTTGGATGCAACCTAATGAGCTCCAGTCCATAATGGAGACCTGAAAGTCTGCGTCAATACATGGTCCTTTGGGGAGTTTCAAAACATGTCCTTGGTGGGAACTTTTGGTTCAAGCCACCTAGTCGAAAGTAAAACTCCCAAACCGCCAACAGGTTAGATGTAGGGGTCGTGGCACCAAGTAGCCTCAATGTACTACATGCTGTAGTAAACTACTTTAGACATGGCCTAACTGACCTAAAAGATGCCAAGTGTTTACTATTCCCTAATGAAGGGCTGCAGATCTGTGATTCCAGTTCATAGTAAATTAATACAGCCAAACTATACTAAATAAATCAGTGTTTATGCCAAGTCACAGGGAAAAGTGCAGCAGATTAGGCACTCATTAGAGATTAATTTCCAAGCCATACACTGAACAAACAGATGCAATACAAGTTTCCACTTAAACCCCCAAGATTCTGGTCATATTATGACAACAGCTAATGCACTCTTAGTGTCTTTCCATGCTTAGCTAAGCCTGAATGATGTTATTAAAATTAAAGTTTCCTTGTATATTTTCTTTTTGATTGATAGTTGAACATTATCATCTTGCCACAGAATAAGAAGAAAAAGTGAAATTCAAAGTAAAGTATTTTCAAAAGGTGATTTCAGAATTACCCACAGAGAACTCTTTGATGGGTGCTGGTGTTGTGCCATCAGAAATAATTCAGACACCAGATTAGTTCATTTCAAGTCTATGATCAGACAAAGCAGTTGTTCTTCCTCCCTTTCACATTTCAGACTTAAAAAAGTGACTTGTCAATGTCAGGCTTTACAGATGAAAAGTGAAGCCCTTTGCACCAGAGACAGAACCGTTCTAGGAGGCAAAGAACTTTTTTCCGATTACTATTACATATATAGGTTAATAAAGACATCCTGGAAAATTCTGATAGCTTCAGGTATCAGTAACATCTAATACAAAATACTGCAAACATTTCTTCAGCTAATATGCAGCTTTTCATCATACACTTGCTATTTTGTGTGTTTATACAGTTCAAGCATATACGTTCACATCACGCGAACAGAGCTGATGCCCACACTGGGAATTTTCTTTCCTATTTTATGTATGGGATTGTTCCACTTGCTAAAAGCTAAATTCTACAGAAGATGACCTATATTTACTGCATTATTATACAGCACGTTGCTTTTAGAAAGCTGGAACACTGCATACTATAGGCAGAGGTATGTACACATTTATATTATAGATTTCAGCAGCTAAATTTCAGTGACAGAAAGCAATACAATGGCAGCAAGGGAAGAGTCCTGTTAAAAGCGCATTACTTGAAGGATAAAAAAATAACCCTCCTTTTTCTCTCAGTTTCAGGGAATGAGAAACATGATCCTATTAAGCTCCATACAGTTACTTAATTTATGTCAGACTCTATGTCTAGGTACTCAAGAGCCTATCCCTCTTTGGTGCAGAAAAGCTGTATGTCCAGCTGATTTCCACAAGCACAGCAGGGCCTTTGCACATAGTGGGCTCCCCCAGTGACTAGCAATATTATGTGAAAACGAACTCCTGGGGACTATATTGTGACTTTTACACCAGGGGCTGCCCGCCCCACAAAATGCAGTTAAGGCAGGAAAGTTCTTCATACAAATTTTACACAAAGATAAGAGAGGAATTTTGGTCTTGCTATGTTCCAATTCCATATGCTTCTATAAGAGGGTGGGGATCTGCTAAGCACTTTGATTGTCTGATTGGAAGGCAATCTGCTGTGATCTGCTCCTCCACTTCCACCCTGCTCACAGAGGAGAAAAGCTGAGAAACAAAAGGCCCTATTTCCATTGTCTTAATGCAATTACTGAGTAACCGGTTCATGATCCGAGAAGAGCCATCTGCCAGGGAAGAAAGATAGAGGGTGAGTGCATGAGGCAGGTACAGAGTGATGCCAGCCAAAATTCCAATAGAAAGTAATGCTTACATCTGAACAGAGCTGCACAGGGAGGGAAGTGACATAGCGACAGAATCCTTTTCCAGCCAGGTCATTAACTATATCTTGAAGTATGAATTTTGCCTGTCTTTGAGTGACTAAGGCATTGCATGTCTCTGTGCCATGTTGCCATTGGAGGCATCCAGGTCAGAGGCCCCTTTTGCAGCACTCTGGCAGGTGGGATCCGGGACACCCCAGCTCTCCTCACCCTAGCTCTGGGCAGCAGCCACAAAGCCAGGCCCTCCTTTTCTGGATGGCAAACCCCTAGGTACTCATTGAAGTTACTGTGTTTATTCACAGTCCCAGCTGCAATCTGTATTTCTAATGTGGCAGAGTAGCGACTTCCACAGCCTTTTAAAACAGGAAATTCTTCTTTGGCATATTTCCTGGTAGTTTTTTAATCTGGGTGAGTTTCTACGTCACTGCTTATCTGAGGGGAGACAAACCATGAGCAGAGCCCTTGGAAGGTATTTACCCCTTCTGGTTAGCAGCTAGGGGTTTAGGGAGCCTGTATTAATGCTCTGTCTCCACACAGCCAAGTTGTTTGTGCGGGGCTCCACGCTGCCTACAGAAAGAGAATTAACTGGTAATGTTGGGTGTTTTGTTTTCTTCTGTTCAATCTGCAATTTCAGCAGCAGCTCTGTAGCACAGTCTGATCTCCTTCAGTGCCTTCTGACTGAGAGGCCACCAGCCCAAACCTGGAGCCAAGGACAAGTGACAGCTTTTTGGTTTTTGCACCCTTCTTATTTGGGGAAGCAGAAGAGCAGGGTGATTAGCCTGATGCAATTTCCTGGTTACTTGGGATGGATCCTATTCAGTAAGAGAATTCAGATAGTCTCACACACATATCATGAAGCTAGAATGAACACAAATGAATGGAACTGCTACGCACAGATTTGCTGTTAAGCAAATGATTTTAGGAGATTATAAACTGGGAAAGAAGAGAATCTGGAGTGGAAAAAGTACTTCAAACATTGATCCTGCAGAGAACTTCATACTAATTACTTTTGACAAACTCTGAGAATGAAAGGCTGCATCAATATGCTAACATTACTCACAACAAAGTGTGGTTTTAGACTGCCACACCATTCATCATCTGCTTAATCTCCCTGCATCTTGCAGACATCCAGCAGACAGATCAGAGCAGGGCTAACACGTCTGGGTTTAATTGGACATGCCCTCTTCTGCCCACAGATTTTGTCTGGAAGGAAAGGAGAATCTGAGGACTTTCTTTACCTCTGTAGGGGATTTCTGTGAGTCCAGTGGCACAGCTGGAAGTACCATGCAATAGCTACCCCTAGGTTACTCAGTGTTCAGAACCCCCAGGCATTTCCACTGCATCTCCACAGATCAGCTGCAGAGTTTGCAGCAAGCCCAACGCTTCCCGGAAGTGTCAGAGGGGCTTGTGATGCGTGTTGGAATCAGCTGTGAAGCCATGGCAGAGTAAATTCAACATTTCCCAAAGCATTGGATTTGTGGTGCACATGTAGACCATCTGTGCAATGCAGATGATCTTCTGGCATCACCTTATTGTGCTTTCTCTCAACAATATCTTTGCCAGCGTTCTGCAGAAAAACATATTGCAACTATGGACTAGAAAAGGAGCCCAAGGAAACAGATCTGATGTGAACCCTGACCACCATTTCTGTTTTAATTAGGAATAAATTGTTGAACTTGCCTCGCCACAGTTAAGATGCTAATCTATGCGGACCCAAAAGTGCTAGGAGCTGCAGTCTAAAGATCCCACGCTGGCACTATGCAAGCAAGCTGTTGGTACGAAGGCTGCAAAATATATCCTTCTGGGAATCTGTCTGGGAGGGGTAGGGGACGTTCAGCTGCTGGGTATGAACAGAAAGAAAAGGTTACTAAGTTTTACTTTTGTTAGAGAGTAAAATGCAGCAGAATCTGATTTCTGGTGGACATCAGAATGAAAAGGAAGATGCAACTAAACCTTTCTAGCCCCTTGCTTCTGAAATAACTCAAAAAAACTATTTAAAGAGAGAAGGAACTGCTGTACTTTTAATCATCACCAGCAGGTCTTTAACCTCACAGGAAATAGAAGAGGAAGGACAGATTGTAAAATATCCAGACAGACTAAAGGTCATTCTTCTTTCCCTTGGGATGAAACATTGCATCTTGCCTGACGGACAAATATGCATCTACTATATACATGCTGTCACACAGAACATCCACATCTCTTCACTGTCACTCGGTAGTGGCACACTAAGTTTACATTTGAAAACAGAGATAGGCATGGCAGCGGTGAGCAAGCGATGTGATGTACAAAGAAAAACCACAAGACACTTCCCCACAATGACAGAAGGATTGACCCAACCAGACATATTTAGTGGCTGTGTAGTAAAATTACATACTTTACATCAAAAAGTTAATTTTGTGGAGCCTCAGTTGGGAGATAGGAATTCGGTCTGATAAAGCAGTCCAGAGCAGAAGATGCTTCTTAGAAGAGCTCACCAGCTCTTCTCTTCATGGGTTTTGGGCAGCTCACAAAGCCTGTGGGACGCACAACAGTACAGGGCTGACCAGGCTGGCTGGGATGGTCACAGAAGGCTGAGAGGCAACCAAACATGTGTCACCCCTTTTCACTGGGGTAAAACACCTTGGTTGAAGGACAGCTGGACACATTCCTTCATATACAGAGAATTTCCTTAGGTTCTTGCAGTCATTTTGCAGCATCCATCCTAATCCCTGCAAGGGAATGCTGGCTGACAGTACAGCTGCAGAGCTACCATTGTTGATAATTGGCACATTAAGATGAGACCTCTTTCCTCTTGAAAGCCTGAGGGCCAGCAGGGGGTGGGGGTACTCAGAGCCCAGTGTTCATTCCCTCAGGACTCCACCAGTGCAGAAGGGACCACTTCACTGAGCACTCTGTACAGGGCTGTTGGGATCTGCCTGTCCTTCCCAGGTGACTGTCTCACTCAGGGAACCAGAAGGGCTCCCACTTTTCATAGCCAGGAGCACAGAAGGGGGAAATTTTGATCTCCAGCTCTTTGTGCCTCCAGAAGGAGAGTGGAGATGTGCCTTCCAATGATAAACCATTGCTGCTAATGGGAATGCAGAAGAGGAGCTGTGGGCAGAAAGGAAGAGGTTGAACACATGGATGGCTCTTGCTGCAGTGTTTCAGGATCTGCCACTTACTCTTACATGCTGGTAATCTCCTTAAGCAGCAGGAAAAAGAATACTCTATAAAGCTTCCCTTAAATGGGACATTATCAACAAACTTACTCTTTGATAATAACATCTAAAGGCAAATTATAAGAAATAATGATTCAGAACCATTAAATGATCAAAACCAGTCAAGTGTGTTGTGCTCCCTGTTGTGCAGCCAACTTTCACCCCCTCCAAGCCAAGCCCCAGGCAAGGTGTGAGTGGAAGTACACAGAAGCAGGTCACACCACACTGGCTTCCCAAGCTTGCCTAAAAAACACCTGAAATCCTTGAGCCCTGCCTTACC
>JANHGB010000157.1:16087-36499 GCA_026283785.1 Coracopsis vasa | reverse complement strand
AGCTGCCTCACCATGGTCTGCACCATGGGCTGCAGAAGAACCTCTGCTCTGGCTCCTGGAACACCTCCTCCCCTCCTTCTGCACTGACCTTGGGGTCTGCAGGGCTTCTGCTCTGACATGTTCTCACTCCTCTCTCCAGCTGCCATTGCACAGTTTCCCCGCACTTCTTAAATATGTTATCCCAGAGGTGCTACACCAGACACATTAGGCATTCAGGACTAATGGTTCACCTTCCTCTTCTAGCAGGAATCCTCTTGCCATGGCACAGGAAGCTCAGCTCAAAAGCTATGGATCTCTAAGCCTCCAGATGCTGCATCTCTGCATTTGGAGAAGACGTACAACTGCTGTGTATAAAACATCACTGCAAGTTAAATGCGGCCACAGGCCCCTGGCAGGAGGCCAGAGGGGCTGACAGCAGGTCTTAATTTGGGGCAAAATATCCTAGGCTGGCACGTCTGTTTAGTGCCCAGTGTTCACCATTCTGTATTAATGAGAGCAAATATAATTTCCCTGACCTTTACTTCCTATAATCCTAAGAAAGCCTGAAAAATTAATATTCAGGGAACTTCTAAGGCTTCATTCTGCATGGTGATGAACAGGGAGACCCAGTGAGAAACAACCTCTTGCCTTAACACAAGTCATGCAGGAAAGCAGAAGTAAACGAGGTGCTTAACCTCCTGAATAGCAATGGCAAATTTCTGAGTATCAACAAACCTTAATGACTTACTGCCCCAAAACATCTCTGCCATTATTCAACAGGCAGAATTAAGAGGTGGCATGAAAAGAGCAAAGACAGACCTGTAGCCCTACAGATTCTCTGCAGTTTCAAGCTAATGAAAGCTCCAAAACAGGCAGTACTGGGCTTCAGATACTCCTTCAGATCAGCTCTTCATGACCCAGTAATACAGTTGCACCAAGTATTGACTGCCTTTCCTGTTTCCTTAAATGGTGTTTAACATATCATCAATACCATCACTTTACAGTGTTTTCAGCCGTTTCAGGGAAACTGCAGTCAGTCAGTTTGCTGCTAAAGGTCATGCTCTCTTCCAACTCTAGCAGGAGCTAGGATTCATCACAGCGTGCTGGACTGGGGCAGAGTTTGGCACAGTTTACTCTCCCCTGGTGGTGGGCATCGGTAAGATTCAGATTCAGTTCCTGCCTTACCTTGCACTGCTATAGGCAGTGCCAGTCATGCTCAATGCAGAGTGCCTGTATGAATGGAGTTGCGGGCCTCTTAGGAGTATCTCAGCCTGTAGACCCTGAAGTTGATAAGCAGGACCTGTTCTCTCAAAGGGTGTCTTGGCATCCTGGCCTAAAGACTCAAGCATCCTCAAGATGACAGTGTTTAAGAACACAAATGCTACAATAACAATAATGTACGCACTTTTGGAAAAAAAAAAAAAGAAAAAAGAATAATAAAAAGAGAGACTTTGCTGAAATAAACAGGGTATTTAACTTCTTGGGTTTGAGGCCAATCCCAAGCATGATTTATTGCTCATGTCCATTAATTCCACAAACAAAAATGGAAGGCTGAGCAAAACTCATTCAGTAAAAACTTATTTTTTAAGAAACAGACTTAAACAGGCTCTGAAGCACAGTAGCTTTCTTTTGCTGTTACAATTTAGTATAAAATTCTTGCCATTCTGAAACACAATGGGCAAAATCCCTGTCCCCCTATGAAAACTGAAACATGTATGGCTGAAAACATAAATCACAAACGTGACACTTCTACAAGGAGGTTAAGCTAGCAAGTGATTTCTCTACACTTCCTTGCAGCACAGCTCCTCCAGCCTGGCCCACGCTGACTGAGCAATGCCACCATAGTAACTGCAAACTGCAGAAAAATGGAAATCTTGCAGCCCACTGACATCTGCTTGAATCTCACCTCTGTCCTGTGCTGTTAACAGTAACAACTCATCAAAGTCACAGGACAGCCCTTCTGTTTAACTGCTGCACAGATAAATTTCAGTAGGTCTAATTCTGATGTACAGGAGAAGAATTCTCTCAATGCAAAAACACAAACTGAAAGCACAGGAATCCAGACTGAATTTGTTAAGTTTTAAATGCAAACCAGGATATTTGATCCCATCTAAGAGATTCACAAAATGCAAGTCAGTAGATCAGCTTATCCAAGCTTCTGTGTATCATATGCTGTTGCATTTTTTGTCATTATCCTTGCACTATATAGTCCCATGCCAGTAGCTAGACTGTCTTTCAACAAAGGTATTCTGGTCAGATACAAAGGGGAAAAAAACAGATCCCTTCTGTCATTTATTACAACGGTTAATTACCTATTAAAAAATGGGTACCCAATTTGCAGTTTCAATTTGGTTTCAGTGTCTAGCCTTAGGTTACTTTTCTGTTTTGGCATTCTGTCTTCTCAAAGACGCTCTAACACTCTAAAGAGCATACCTCAGGTTTTGTTTCAAAGAGATTAAGATACTGAGATTTTGAAAGCATTTTTACTGGCCTCTCATAACTGAGGCTTCTCTGTTCTTCCTCCAGTCTTTCAATGTACTTTTTGAAGCAGACACTAGACAAAATTGCAAAATATATACGATCATAAAATCACTTTCCCTGATCCTGATAATATTTCAGGGGTCAAATAAACCTTTTTAGCTGAACATTTCATGAGGGGTCTAGAGTAAAGCTGCCAATCATTGCTTCTTGAGTCACTGCTTTTCAAGATACTGCCCCCTTTTGCAGGCTGGCACTTGTTTTTTCATGAACTGCACAGCCTGACGGGTTAAAAAGCAATTCAGATCACACTGCCTCATTTACTTCACGATTTAACCTTTCGTCAGTCTTCCAGTAACTTGCAAAATTTATGGGAAATTATTATGCTTTTTCTGATCACTGAAAAAAAAGCTTAATACACAGCACTATTTTCATATTCATCACCTAAGGAAGTGCAACCTCAACATCTTTGCCTTCTGGGGATGCTCCAAGACAAGTGCATCACTTATTCTTGGGCTCTACAGCGTTGTTACTAACGCACACTGATAGCTCCAAAAGAAACAACATGAGATTCATGTGTCCATAGAACTTCGCTAATCTCTGCTACAAAATTAACATACAAAGGTTCTTAAATCCCCCTTCTCTCTTCTGTCTCCAAGTTTTCCAGGTGAGCTATAATGTATGCTTGTCAGCAAAAAATATTTGGAGAACCAACTGGGAAAATTTAAAGCCAAGTCTGACCTGAAGCAATCTCAATGACTTCTGACATCTGCCCCTGCACTAAGGCTCCAGAGCGCTCCAAGTTCTTCTGGGCACCTGGAGTTCCTTTGGTAATGAATGCTCACATATGACCCCAAATTCCTAGAACTCTGCCAATAACCTGGTTCATATGGCTTGTCTACTTTAGCCAAGACAAAGTGCTTGACACTGAACAATTTCAAGCAGAATTACTGTAGTCTGGAATGTGCTATTTGATCACATCAGCAGTTTTGGGGACATCAGTGCAGAAACGTGACAAGAAGACAAGTCTCAGCTCTGAAAGTAGGTTGTATCCATGTCTCCTCTCAATTAACAATGCTAATAGCATGTAAACACATTCTTCATCTTGCAACTGTGATAACTAACAAGTAACTGCCAGGGAAACATTGATTAGAATGTATCTATGAGCATACAAACACATTCCCTCTCCTCTGCAGGAGCCACTATCCATCAGCTGATCTCTTCAATGCAGAGAAGAACCCAAGCTGCAGAGCTGACCACATGAGCCCTTTGAAGAAAAATCAGCCTTGATATGCTGGATATTTCTCATGGAACAATCTAACAAATACCACATCCTTCTACCTTTTCCTTACACATAATTGACATTAAAAAAAAAAAGAGCAAAAATCCAATTAAATTTCTAAAAACAGGTCACCTCTAAAACTCCCGTATACTTTCTACAAGGCTGCCAAAGAGTTCTCATACATATCTGGATGTAGTCCAAGCTGAAATACACTTTGGTGCCCTAAAGCCTATGGAATCTCAAAAGGACAAATTATCCATCAATGTCCCCTACTAAAATGCATTCTGCAGTGTTGCTAGCACAAAATGGCTGTTTGCTATGAGTGGGCAAAATGATTTATTAGTGTATATATACATATAGCCTCTGAAGCACTGCAGCCCTTCTGACAGAGAGGCATACAAATGAGAGGATTATGCAGATAAATCACGGGCACAGAACTGGATTTTACTGTACTTCCACAGTGTGTATATATATGATTTACAACTAGTTTCAAATGAAGTTTTGTAATATTTTAACATTAAAAGTTCTTGCTTTAGAAAGTTGATTACCACTTTCAAATAATTATCTTCTTACTCGTGTGTATTGACTAATACATTAAAGCTAGAATAAGACAATTTACTTTTTGCTTCACAGCTACTGAGAAACTCCTATCCATTATTAGATTAGCTCAGTTCACCCCAGACCAAAATGATTTCCGGGATGTTCCTACAGCACATTTCATCTAGTACATCTGCATTATTTATGGCATTTACACAAGGAAAATTGAAGGCTTTTATAAACTAAGACACAAATCAATAGAAGCTCTTAGCAGATGGGGCCTTAGTAGGGTTCCACCACAGCATTGTTCCACACCGAGCAAACTCTTTCAACGGAATAACTGGTAACACAGAAGGAAAGGTTTGCATAGTCAGTCAAGAATTAAAGACACCCTCAGCACCCAGCCTTTCAGTAAGTACTGTACCTGCCTCATTTAGAGGCTAAAAAGGGCTAGGTTTGCATACAATAGGTAGCTTAAACTGTTTCACAATATCAGACTGCAAGCAATACGACAGCTTTGTTTCATTTCCCTCCCCAAGAGAAGATAAAAAGGCTGTAACACAGATGGCTTTCCCTGTCAGAGGCACCATGGACTGGAGAAGAAATGGATGAGAGGCAAATTCAGTTTGGCATTCAGTCAGGTCAGCAGTGTGTTCCAAAGGAGACATTTCTCAGCCTCCATTGCATTGGTGCTTGTTGTAGGCAGCACAGACATTGGATGTAACTGGCCTGCAAGACCAGCACTGGGCAGGAGAACCAGCAGCAGCCACAAAGCCTTAGTTCCTCAGTGAGGGAAAGATCCTTCCCACCTCCATTCAGATATAGCCCACAGCTGGGCCAGCATGGGGTGGCAAACGACAGTCAGATATATGGCTTCACATCTGCCTGTTTCCAGATAACACTCTTTCAATTCACCTTGGCTGGTCTTCACAAAGAACAGATCATTATTCGAGGCATTTAAGCAGAAATCTCCCACCCTGATCCATTTGCTCTCCTAACCCATCTAACCTGTGCACTGAGTATTCCTGATAGCTTGGTTTTTGGTTTTTTATTTAATGAAATCAAAGTTTTTCTTCAGAGATTTCAGCAAAAGACCCTTTTAAACATCTATTTATAGAGCAGTACATGGGGACCTGCAGCAGCCAGAAGGAAAAAGGAATGAATGATAAATTACCCAACATAAACTTCCTTTAGAACAGTAACCTACAACAGATTATGTCCCTGCTCAATTCCTTGCTCTACAAAGGCTCAGTAACGGATTTGTCCCCTTAACCAAATAAAAAACCCTAGGGCCTTTAATTTTTTATTTGTTTAAATCTAAGAAGTCTCAAAAGGTCCCACCAACTCAGCCTTCTTTAGCTGACAAACAAGAAGCTACTGAATTTATAAAGACTGTTATATTTGAATCAGGGCTAACAAGAAAGAAAAAAGGGTAGAAAACCCTGTTAGCCTTAATTAAAACCATGCCTTGCTCAGCTGGCACGGGTTTTACTTTCATGAGATTTATGAGTTCATGATCCTGACAGCTCTCCATGAGTTCTTTCTGGAGAAAAAAGGAACAGTGAAGACAAATGACTGAAATCCTAAAATAAAATCATGAGGGAAGAAAAAATTCCCATGGTTAAACATTCTACTCTTTTCTCCACCAGTGCTTCAGAAAATTACACGCTTCTCTGTCACTTCCAGAAAAGAGCAAAAGGCTGCTAAGACTGGAGACCAGATCACAGGAAAGTACACACTCCTTCCTTAGATTCTCCTAAATTACCACAGACATACAAGCAGCAGGAGAAAACCACAGAAAGGCTTGGAGGCCTTCTCTTCTGTATACAAAGCTGATGTGCATTAAAATGTAGTTAAGGGACTCCCTCACATAACAATGAACCCTTACAGACACCTAACATGGGAATTCAGCCTTCTTAACTTGAACATAGTGACAGAATTAACAAACCATATGTATAACCTGGATGGGTGATTGCAAGTGAAATGTAATTCTTCAGTCTTGAAAGCGGAGGGATGGGGATGCTGGCATGTTGCCTTACCCTTGGTAAAAGCTTTGAAATAAATAGCTGATTCCTGAGAAGCTGCTGACAGATAAAAATTATGTAAACATTAAAAAGTGCCATACTGAGCCAGGTAGCAAAGGTCAGCTCATTGTCTAGAAATGGGAGCTCAGGTAACTGCATAAAAGCAGACAAGAATAAAATGATACTGCCCCAGAAAGAACTCTTACATCCAGTCCCATGCAGTTCAAGATGATATATGAGGGAGAGGTGATACCTGTATGATCAGTAGCCCATGATGGAGTTTTCTTCCATTAATCTGTATAATCATTGCTTTAAATCTGCATAACCTTTCAGGTATTCCACATCTTAAGTAAGTTTTGCATGAGGCAGTACCTCTGTGGTTTGAGCTTATCAGATCTTCTGATGCACCTTCTTCTTGTAGCTCCTCTTCATCTTCTCTATGACATTTAACATGTTTAATTTAATATGTATTACCTCTATCATCTCTCTTCCAGCCTGAAAACTTGTCATGTATATAAATGCTCTTTATAACACATCTGTTTCCATACCTTTAGTCATTCTTGCTGCCCCTTTCTGAAACTTTACTAGTTCTGCTACACCTGTCTGAATTTTTAAGCTCTGGACACACAACAAATGAAAGACCTGCCTTGCCTTTGAGAGTCAATTCCAGTAGAAGATAATAGATTATTTACTGAGGGAGAAGGGTTAAGTTGAGAAGCAAATAAAGAAAATGATAGAGCTGGGTAAGAGAGAAGCTCCACTTTAGACCCAGAGACTTGAATGATTTTAAACACCACAAGTAATAGTTTAGTTGGCGGATATTAAATATTTCATCTAGAGTGGTAGAGCAGCATATCAGTAAAAAAAGAAAGAAAATAAAGAAAATCAACAGCTTTACAACAGAGCCACTGTAATGTTGCTGTGGGAACATTAGGTTATATGAAAATCCTAGGCTGAATATTGCAGAAGGATGTGGGTTATTTAGTGCATACATATGGGGGGTACTTGTGCAAGTAGTTGGGTCCCTGACTGATGAAGGGAGAATGAGCTACCATCCTAAAGAATGAGGCAAGTTTTATGAAGAAAACTTAAACCAGTTTTTTCTTAAATTTTCCTTAAATGATTTACTGTTGACATCCTTCAATAATTTTAAGCTATCACCACAATTCTGGTGCTGTTCAGCTTCTTGTGTTTCCATTTTGTAGGTTTTCAGAAAGAAGGAGTCTTGGGTATAGTCAGTGAGTACAGAGACGGCCTCTGAGAAGGAGGAAAGCATACATGGTTCTTCCCTTCAAATCTGTCCTGAATCAGCACGAGAATACTATATAGTTTTCTATATGCTATATAGCTATATATATATATATAACTATAGCTATGCTATAGCTTTGATTTTCCAGGCAAGTCAAAAAGCAACCATTCTTCCCACTCAGTGAGCTTCACATTTTTCAAAATAAGCAGAAAGCTGAGATTCAGTACCCGTACAAATTCCTGTTTGGGTAAATTTGCCTCCCCAGCTTCATTCCTCGCCCTAGACTGCCACATGGTGACCCTGTGCACAGTTAGTACAGTTCCTGTATTTCAGCAGCACATCAAAGAAAACAGAAAACTCTCAGAGTTAACCTCTGCAGTGAGTGGTATGTCTACAAAGGAAACCCAGACTGTACTTGGAAAAAGGACAGTAAGATTATAAAACGGTGGTCAAAAGAAAAATACAAGCATCTCTCCTGAGGCTAGGAGAAAGCCTGCTGTGCTAAACAATTTAATAATTAAATTGAAGAAGAAAATACCACTGTAATTAACAAAGAACCAGCATGGCCTAGCTAATCTCATCATGAAGAGATCGAATAAAGTAGCATGCATTTTATGGAGCAATTTAATCTGGCAAGCAATTAATCCTAAGAGCACTAAGTCAAACGAATAGATTTCCTTTTAAGGAGATCACATTCATCATCTGTAATGTATTCTAAACTGCAATTTGTTAGCCAACCCCTGAATTTTACAGAAGGCATTTACTGTCTTCCGTTAGTGGAAAAGTGATCCCTGACTGACAGGAGGGAGTGGCATCAGCCTTTTTGAACCAGCTAGCCTATTAACACTAACAGGTTCTGAATCACTGATGCAGGAAGCAAATAACTTGCAACAAGCAGCTAGAAGTGTTTACAAGCTTTATACTTAGAAAAACACTACAACAGGATTTACCAGACTATTTGAGTCATGTCCTAATCCACTGACCAATCTAATGTTGACTCATCTCCATAATGTCCTGCAGCTGATAACGTTACTGATGGGGGAATTTACAATTAATAAATAAAATACAAATCAACCCTTGCTCACTGAAAACCTCTTACCTGGGCTCCTCCTTGTGCAAGTCTGGGATTCTGTCTCTCTACATCCTCTCATATTCTCAGCTACAAGATAATCCTTCCCTGACTAGTTTTAAATGGAATTAGATCAGTTTAGATTGCATCATACTAACTATCTACACTATGATATATAACTACTATACACACTGACATATCACAAGACTGCCCCAGTCCCTCAGTGCTTTTAATGTTAGAAATCCTTTCACTTCCAACTTTTATTTATTCATGATACTTCCTGTCCATTTATTCATATTACAAACTGCCCCTTAACTTCAAAAGCTGTTCTACATCATTTCTGTTTCCCACTACATTAGTAGTAACCTTCAGTTTTCACTTTGCTGGATTGGGCAAAGCACACACCAAGTGTCCTTTAGAAAGAAGTAGTGATTGCTGTTGCTTGTAACTGCACTTGTCCCCATCTGAGTTTAACTTCCTAGAAGATGAATTTGAAGGCCTCCTCTCTTCCTAGGTAAAGCTCTCTGTTGAGTATTTTCCTATCTTACTGTGTAGAGGGCATTATTGTTTTCTGCTTGATTGCACAGTTTGGATCATGAAGATTAGGAGGCTGAAAGCAATCAAAGCTCACATCTTGTAGGTGTCCTTGAGCCCAAACTGATTCCCCTCCAAATACAGCAAATGCTTTAAAAAAATAAAAAAGTGTTATCAAACAGGAAAAAGGGCCCCAAAACCCATTCAGTGCATCTAAGCCTTAATAAGGACCACTAAACTTTACCAAAGGAGTAAAATCACACAAACAACACAAAATTCACTCAAGTGAGGCTATGGGCTGTGTGTGAAAAAAACTTGCTAAAGACATACAGCTTCTGCCAGTGCCTTCCTGCCCCACTGCCAGAGTAATGACAGCATGAGACCTATGCCTGGCTGCTTTCAGTCCTCTTCCGTCCTGATGATTTCCCTTTTGGTCCACTCAGATTGAAGGCATGAATGTAAAGCAGTCCTATGCCAAATCAAAGTTAAATAAATAGTCCTAAAGTGCAATTAATATATACATATATATATATCTCCATAAGCTACATTCCAGACTATGTTCAGTTAGTACCATCTCACCCCCAAAGCAGTTAAAACAAAGCTCATAAACTCATATTAAAATGATGATGAGAAAATACTGCTTTATTGCACTGTCAAATAAAAGCATGGGGAAAAACTTATAAAAGCAAAATTAATCAAAACAGAGATTTCAGTACTCCAGAGGAAAGAGGGCGAATATAAGAAACAGCCAAAAAAAACCACAGCTAAAAGATGGCTACACTTGGGAAAATCTCCTCATGGCTAAGCCTTTAAACTCCTCTGACCTGAACTTAAGTGCACGATACTGTTTCCTGATGCCTATACAGCATCGTACTTACAATTACACCGATACCACATTAACATGACAGCAAGTGCAGGCACAATTCATTTAACAATTAATCTACCCTAGCTATCATTTTCACTTGTCATTAACTGCCTCCTAAATGCCCTCAATTTCAAATAACCATAGACTCTTCTTCAAAACATATACGCAGGGGAATATGCCATTATAGGCATTACTCAAAGAAGTGCTTTCTGTCCCCATCATCAACCACAGCATTAATCATACTGAGAATAGTTTCTCCTCACAAATGACCGAGTTGTATAGTTGGATCTCATCAGCAGAATTCAATTTACTGGTAAATTCATAGACAGCAGACAATACGGAGCATCTGCAGCAACACGCACTGCAAGTCCCCCAGTTTTTAGCCTGTACTGATATGTCAGAGAAATAAAATAGACTCCAAGCATCACAAGCTCACACTGATTTAAGTAAGTACTCTACTCAGCACCTTTAGTTGGACCCAGAGTTAACACAAAGCACAGTGCACTTAAAGAAAACAAGCTTTCTTGCTTTTTATGATTGACCATGCAGTGAAGAGACTGCTGTCTAAAATCAAATGGGTTAGGTTGGAAAGGACCTTTGGAGGTTGTGTGGTGCAATTTCATTCTCAGCATAAGGACAGTTAGGCCCCTTTGCTCACGGCTGTGTTCAGGCAAGATCTGAGTAACTCAAAGGATGGAGATTGCACAACCGCCCTGAGCAGTCTCTTCCAGTATTGGATCACCCACGCTGAGAAGAATTTGGGAAGAACCTCTCTTACTGCAATCCTACTTACTTTATTTTCCAGACAAACTTAAGATCTTGGAGCAGACTTTTTCTGTGGCTCATCATTTCTAACAGAAGTTTACGAATGGAAGTCACCAAATAAAGAAAAATAGGTGCTATCCACTGAGAACTGCACAGTCTGATCCTTCAACAAGGCTCAAAATACCACACAAGGGCTAGCCTCAAAGCAACCACAGCTTTCAAATGGTAATGAACAAAGCAATCAAGAACAACATATGGCAGGCCTACTGCTTTCCAAGTTTAGAAGGGAATGTCTGCCTCAGAGAAGCTCATCTCAAACGTCCATAAAAAATTAATGTCAAGTTCAGATTTCAAAGCAAACGATGTTGCAAAATTATAAGAAGGACATTAAATAATTACAAGAAAGTATAAGTAGAAGTAATTAACCTTTGCTCATGTACACTGCCCTGCTTAACAGGCTCCCTGTTAAGCTTTTTCAGACACCACAAGAAGGACATAATATTAAGTATATCATATTCACACCCCTCTGTCAGCAGCAAGAGCTTTACATTAATTAACACAACACAATCTTCTGGAAGAAGGATCCAGTTTAAAATTCCTCATCCAAAATGTGGGCAACATCACAAATTTGTTTAGAATAAAAGGCATTTATCTTGCCTTCAAAGCAGTTACCAGCAACATTTTCTATAGTGGAGAGAAGCATTTTTTCACAGTAACCAAACCCATCATTGAAATTCAGTGTTCTAAAGTTTGAAATCACCCTTCCCTTAGCCACAAAATTTGTATTACTTCCCATTCTACCCAGACTCTAAAACTTTCCATAATCCAACTAATGAGAAGAAAAATGTCACTGTAATTAACACAGAAAGTGATGACCTATTAATAACCTAAAGCACTAATATGAAAAGCATTTAGGCTTTCAAAGTCTAGCAAAGTCAGGCAAAGGGATTGCCAAGAAGCTTTTAAGGTCATCCCACTTTTGGCCACCCTCTAAATAATACACATTTGAAACCATGCTTTTGTGCCCTATCAAACAGGACTCTGCAGCGTGATGCCTTCAACGTGTCAGCAATCTCTTACCCAAGGCTCCCTGACGAGTAGCACCCAAATTCTCACTTTTTGGGCTCATGGCAGTATTGTCTCAAGGCTGGTGCCCAAACTGAAGCTTCAGACAATGGTTATGTTGATATTTCTCTTAACAGCATGAACAGTTTGCAAAAACCCCCAATACCAGCACAAGCAAGAAAACATGTGCTTAGGCCGCTGCAAAGAATCACATCAGTGATAACTGGTGACAGTGGACATAAACTGGTGTAACAGGTCAATGCTGCTGAGAGAGACTGTCCTTTTGTCCCTAACCCTTTGTGTTAGCTGCCTGCTAACACAACCACTTGTATATCTGTATGCAGTGAAGGCTCAAGAACTGACCAAGGCTAAACCACACTGTTTCATTCTTTTTTCTCCTTCCTAGATGGTTTTATCCTGGGCCAGGTCACCAGCCTCCTTCTTTCTATGCAGATGCACAATGCAGTCTGCTTCCTATGGAAGTGATGCCAGGAATGAATGGCAGGTGAATCCCCCTGCTCAGCAGCATGATCAGTTTATACCTGCTCCAAGTGATCACAGAAGCACAGCTTGAGGAAGCACAGCGGGGCAGTTTTGCCAGAGTAACATCCTTCAACTAAATCCTTATCAGCATGATATCAGAATCCGATACCCATCACAGATGAATTCTTCATGAGATCTCTGTTACCTTAATCTGGCTGGCTTTGATTGCTGAGAAGTGGCCAAGCACATGGGCATTTCTGACTGCCAATCCTTCACAGTTAGCATCTCCTTCAGACAGGCAACAGAAATCTGATTTCAAAGCTAAGGAAGAAATGGCTCCTTCAGAAACATTACATCATCACTTTCTGTATCACTCTCCTAGCTACGAGAGTGAGATAAAAAATTAGAGACTAAAAAAGGTAATACAAAAGATTCCATTCTGGGATTTCCAAACAGCCAGTTTAATTCAGATCACCTGAAGCTCTAATGTATCTCATGGTCTCTATCCGGACACACAGGTATCAAAGCCCAAAATATTTTCACATTTGAAAGGAAAAAAATAAAACAGAAATCACAACTCAGTCAAGCTTCCTTTTTTTCTCCAGGCAGCAGTTTACTTTCACCTTAGTCTTGGCTATAACCAACTGGTATTTACTGATGGCTGGGAATCTAGCCCCTGTGCTGGTAGGGCAAGACAACCCCTCAGCCTTTGGTGGGAAGAGCTCCTAAAAGACAAGCATCTTAACTCTGAAAGCTACGATGTGCATTTCTTTTAATGACTGAAGTCTTACAAACAAGATTCCCTCCTCTCACAGCTCCCAGAGAACTGAGCTCCAGATTCTGGTGCAATCTTCAGACAGACTGCAGTTCTGCAGTCATGCTAACAATGTATTATCCTCGCTTTCAGTTCAAGATAAGGTAGGTACTTCATTACCTTAATGAGCAGATGTACTTAATGAGCATGTACTTTGTCAATTTTGTCCTAAAGGAAGAATTAAAAGAATAAGGCGCTTACATTTCCAGAGCAAACCCAAATTTTAGGCCCCCCACTAGTGTAAGATAACACGAAACACACGTTACTGGATTTTGAAAAGCTTTTTTTCTTTTTAAATACACAGCCCACAGCCCAGGCTTTCAGAGGGAATAATAACACTGGCTGCTGCTGTGAGCAACAGATTTCTTTTAAACAAAGAGAGCAAAACAGCATTATACTACATCAGTTTTCAAGGGATAAAGGTGTTATTTAAGCTCACAATAATTTCTACATTGTTTGGGTTATGAAGAAAGCTGCTTAATGTTCTCTCTCCATTAAAGCAAGTCTTGAAAGCTAGATTTGAGACCAGTGGAGATCAGAGTCTCTTATATTACCCAAAGAATAAAACCAGCATGGGCAAAATTTTGACAAGCTATAAGGAGGTGTTTCAAACTGTGCTTCAATCCTGTTCCAGTAGGTCCAGCCCTTGGGGCCAAGAGTATCTGGTTGCTTCCTGGCTGCATTAGAGCTACCAACAAAGATGTTGACTGTAAGGTTGAAATCTACCAATTAGAAATTGAACTCAGGCCAGCCACAGCACCAGAGAAATAATTAAGATTGTTCTCGTAAACAGGATGAAACAATAGAAGCATTGAAAGTGAGAAACCCGCAGACCTGTCTGGACTTTGTGCTGCAACAAAATCCATGAAATGTTTACAAGACTTCATCCTAGCTTTGCAGCCATTGCTTTAATGTATTACTGAGCTCACACATAACTTGCCTGTGCCCAGCAAGGGGATTCAAGAACAAACTATCTGCAAATGAGTCAAAAAAACCTTCTGACAAATAAACACTATATCCACTTCTGAAATAAACCAAAACCACTCCCAATGCTAACATACATTCTCCACTATTTTTATGTCTCTATAGAGGAAGGTTATTTGGCAAGCACAACGAGAAAGAATTTCTTGCCTGGTGCCACACTTCTTCACAGCAGGCAGTGCAAAGTCACACACATAAATCAAACAGGAGACCATAATCACACCAAGAAGTCTCTTCCACTTTTCTCCTCTGCTGACTCTTTTCCCAAAGCTCCAGACCCTGAATTTCCTAACACAAAAGCTGAATCTAGATGCCAAACATTATACCTCCAAAGCTGAATACACAGCTTCCACAAAAAATGGCTAGCAGCTTAACTAACTCCATTTTGTAAGCCCCCATGAATCCAGTAAATGAGATCTGCAGACAGGAATTCCCCTGTTCACAGGGTGGTTGCACTCAATACAGAGTAGATGAAATGTGGGTTGCAACGCCTCAGTAATGGAGGTAACATTTCTCAGCAAACTTTGCTAAGTAGCCTACAGATGCTTGCTAACTTTCCAAAACTTTCTGATCTTAAGGAAGAAATGTTTCCAACAAAACGGCCAGGAAGACAAAGGTTCACAAGTGTGAACAAGGGTAAACAGCAGTGAGATGTTCACCTTACGAGAACCACATGAAGACACTAGCTGAACTTAGGATGAGACTACCAAACAGGCTGCGCTGCAGAAGTTTCCTTTCCACTCAGGAAACAATCCTCTCTTGAACGGATGCCTCATCTTACAGAGTAGCTGAAGTACAAAAGTGTATCCTTCTGCAAGTTCCTTCTTAAAAGGGCAACATGTTGACTTTGTAACATGAAGACAGGAGATGAAAGAGGCCAATACAATTGCAGACATTGGAAAGAAGCTAAGAAAGTCAGCTAAGCAAGGCTGCCACCCCAGGAATAAATCACTTCAAGTTCATCCCCATCCCAGTCCAAAAATCATTACTTGTTTTGAGGGCAAAATTTTAGAGAGTAACTGATCCCTGCAGGTGGCTTTCAAGTGCATTAAAGAAGGCAAGCCGTGACTGCGGCACCTAGATAGAGGCATTTGCCATAGAGCTTTGCTCAAAATCAGTATTGGCTGTATAAACCTTAGGTCACTACAAAAAAATCCAAACAAAAACAACAAACAAAAAACACCCAGAAAGAAATCAATCCTTCCAAAAACCTACTGGAAAAAAAAAAAGAAAGAAATCATTAAACAGGCTTGACATTGTCAGAGTCCCTGCTCAGGCTGCAGGGACCGAAATGGAAGTTACTGGCAGAAAGAAGGAAGGTGACCCGGCATGCACCTGACTTGCTGAACCACACTGCAGCGTTGGTGGAATTGGTCCATACAACGCCACTTGACTACAGATTTGCTCTTTGGATGTGGGCCAGTGGCAGAGACAACATTTAATTAAGCTACTGCATGAATGAAAAAGAATGAAAGAAAATTACAGCAGAATGAAATTGGCTACGGCTCTGTAAGAGAAACACACCAAGATGAATCAGCTAGTAAATAAAGAGCAATAACTGAAAACTAACACTGCAGTCTCAAGAAGAAATCAGATAATGTAGAAGAAATGAAATGCTGAAGTTATACGACTAGAGAAAAACCCTAAACATTAGTAAAACACTGGGATCATGGGCAAAGTGCCATGGAAAGATAAAACAACGCACTCTGAGATAGGAGTGTTTCTTCCTTTCTTTTTAATTCTTCTGTTAATATGCTGCTGGTCACAAAGGCTTGGAAGAGAGGTCTTTACCTTTCAATCCACCTGCTTCCTCTGTTCAGGTGCCAGCTAATGCCAGAATCTGTTCACATCAAAATCTGTTTCTCCTAGCAAATGAACTTTCCCTACCAGAATACTGCAAGGTCAAGTGAAAAAACAAGCAGTGGTAGCAGAAGAATGCTGAGCAACCAAGCTCCACTATAATCACAGTGGTATTTCAGGAACTGTTCTGCTGTGCCAGAGTCCCTATGTAACAGAAAAGCATACAACAATAAACATGTGAAATGACAAGAAGACTCTACTAACTTTGCTTCTTCAGTGAAGAGTAAAGTGATTACAGGTCACTAGAAAACATCCAGAACCAAGCCAGAATAAACATCTAGAATCCACTTTCAGTTTTTCAACATCATGATTTTTTCAGACTACCACCTGAAAACTGTCATTAACTAATTCTTCAGATAGCCTATGTGCATAAAGCCTGGAAGTTTTCTTAGAGTGTTTTAGTAACAATTTGATCCTTAATCTTGACATTATGTTAGGATTTTAAAGTACCAATAAAATACATTTATGAATTTCTCCTTGGTTTTGTCACTTTTTTTTAATTAAAAGAAAAATAATAATAGTTGACTGTCTTGTACTAGCCTGTGATCTGAGCTCAGTCAGACTGATTAGCAGTGACAGCATGTCAGAGGTCATTACCATTAAACACACCTCAGTGAACAAACAAATGGAGTTGTTATTCCACCAATGGTAGCCCTCACAAGTAGGTTTAACTCCAGCTAAGCTACATGGCCTCAGCACCCTCTGCACTCAGCACTGGCTGGCCCAAGACGAGCAGTCCTGCATGGTCCTGTACTGTCCATCAGTACCAGGGTTATGTACACATCCAGAGTAACACTGCTGACAGGAGCAACACTTAGGCATCCTTAGCCAACACTTGTGATTTATCTCAGAGAAGCTGAAAACAAGCAAGTGGTAGGGGTTTTTTTTACAGCTTGGAAATTATGGCTTTTAGCCATACATTATTGTATTGTCAATAATTCATTATTGTATTGTATTGTAGCCATACATATTGTATTCTCAAAGGCAAGATGTTTGTGTGTGTGCTTTACATAAATTTTTTTTGTAAGTGTATACATGATTACGTATATGTATTTTTACATATTTATATATATGGATGCACACATTCATATATATGTGTGCATACATATAATATACACACAGATATCCATATTTTATACATATGCACATAGATTTTCTTGACCATTTATTTTCATAAACAGGCTTTTTCATTCTCTTACTCATATTGGCAAGAAACATGCGCGTGTGTCCATTATGTCTGTATGGAGAGGGAGAGGGTAGGAGGAAAGTATATGTGTGTGTGTGTATATATAAAAATACATATTTTGTACACAGTCTCAGCTGACTGTATAGCCTCTTCTCTGTACAGAAACCCTTATCTACCATCAGGTGCCCTTGCTTGTATCCTGTTTAAATGCTACAGCTACCCATTAACACAGGACTAGGCCAGCAGCATTTAGCTTTTCTTGCCCTGTGAACAGATGCTAAATTCCTTGCAGCAAAGCAGAACAATGCTGAAGGTACTATGCAGACTGTTTGCAGCCGCTCACTTCCTGTATGAAGCCTCCTCTTCCATCAAGGTTTTCACTAAGTATAGTTCTACGGAATGCTGGTAATTTATCATGAGCTATAGCTTCAGAGCAGGGATGACAACAAACTAGCACAGTCCAATTTGGCCTTCTTTCACCTAAGTGGCCTTCTTTCACCTAACTGAAATTGTAAATGTTCCTTCATTGTGCTCCTGCCCAGGCTGGCAGCAAGCACAACCATTTTATACACATCCATGCGAAGCTTTAAATTCTCCTCCCAAATCCCCAGTCTATCCTTCACAACCCCAAAAGCAGCCCTGGGAGAAGCAGCATCTCCTGTACAACCAAAGAGTATCACACAGGGTGGTTCATGTGGAACAAAAGTAGCTGCAAGACAGAAGAGTGAATGAAAGCACCCAAGCGATGACTGCAGCACATGCTACAGCTGCACATAAAACACCTTTAAAAAGAAAATAATCCCATCACCTAGTTCCATACCCAAAACTTTCTCTCTTCTCTGCTTGTGAAAAGTGTTTCAGAGAGAAAAATAAAATTACTTTAAAAATTATGATGGGACTGAATTTCAGACAATGAGGAAATTCAGTCTATTAGTCATTGAGTTAATCTATTTATTCACCTTGAAAAAATCCTGATCAGGAGAAAGTCTATTAAAAGAATACAGGGATTCAGCTGCCACCTTCCTCACCGTGTGAGCAATCAGAAGATGCCCCTTTGACCCCCATGTTAATGAAATTCTCATTAAATGCAAACCTGCACAATTTTATCCTGAAGAGGCTCGTTAGCTTAAAAAAATTACTTGCCTCAAAATGTGCTTATTTCCTCAGAGGTGAGAAGGTGAGTTTTCAAACCACTAACTGCTGCAGCTTCTATTTCAACCCCATCAGTGCTGCAGCTGCATCTTGCAGTCCATCATGTTTCAATTATTTACATAAACCACAGATACAAATCCATAGACAGACATTATAATCACTATTATGGGACAGGACAGCAATAGGGATCACTCATTCTAATACAGTACGGAAGATTTCAACTAGATGAGGTTATTATTATTCTGTCTTCTTCAAATTTTTATTTTCTTTAGGTTGGACAGAAATTATGAATCATCTGTAAAAAGGAGAGGTATGGAGAGAAGGTAGGAATAGCCTTCCTGTCTCACAATACTCAGAAAGAATATTCGTGACTGCTCTTTTCATTGCAATAAGGTCTAGAAAAATCAGATAATCAGCAACAACAAAAACTCCATCAAACTGCCTAGTGGAGAATACAGTCCAACTGAGAAATACAGTTCATATGATAATAGGATACACAAAGTGGGATCTCCCTCTGTGGCTGAGTTTAAACAAAGAAGTGTCAAAGATTCTCTAGGTATTACTCATCCTGACTCTGTATTAAAGCAATTAACCAGATGACCTTGCCAATCCAGCAGCATGGGGTACAAGCAGGATTGGTTTATGTGTTTACAGTTACTCCTATAAAACAAATGCATTGCAGCCCTGAAAAGTTGTTTACAACTCACCACTCCTCTTCAAGCAAAAATACATGTAAGACTGTATGCTAGGATTTAAGACACTTGTTAAAGCTTTCTACATGCATGCACACAGAGGTGCTTTTACATTTATAATCTTTTCTACCAAAAGCCTTAGGATAAGGAACTGACAGTTTTTATCTATTTATTTCTAAGTAGCTGTTGGAATGAGATGAAGGTACAAACCAAAGTGTGACTTTGCACAGCACTGTTACCAGCAAAAAGCAGGTAATCTTTGCTCATAACAACTTATCAGAATGATAGAACAAGCTGAGGGAAAAATCCAACATAAGGTGAATTTCTCTAAACTCATTCCCTTCATGGTAAAGGCATTCAAATAAGAAATAGTCCAGTAAGACCACTCTAAGGGGAAACGAAAGGGGCATAAACAGACAACGGGGAGCTAAGCCAGGTTCAAATCAGCACATCCTTATCAATGCATACAAAAATTACATCTAATGATAATACTGTCATTCATTAATATACTGTGTTTCTCTAATAAAGCCATCAGCCCTAAATGGCTCATTCTTCTCAAGCATCTTCTCTCCCTTTTCTCTTTGGTGATTTGGGCTTGCAACATCTCCATGACTCTCTGCAACAGAGCCACAAGCATGTATGCACAAGGCTTCAGTTTGTGCTCCTGGTCCAACACCAGAAGAAAACATGTGGCCCTAGTGTCAAGTCCTCCTACAGACATTGCTGGAGAAGTGGAGCAGCCAACAGACAAGGTCAAAATGGTCTTTCCAAACAGACTGCAGAAAACTTCAGACCCTGGAAAGGTTGAGGTATTCCTTGAAGAATTATCCTCTTGTCCTTCTGCTGCACGATCTGCAGCTTTCAAATACCTAAATCCAGTCTTTAGGCCAAAATGGAGTACTATCACATTATCACAGGCCTTTCATTTCAGCTATTTTCCCTGTAGGGAATGAATCTTTTGGAAGTTTCCAAAGCATGCTGTTGCAAAAAAAAGTAGTAGTCACCATTTTGAAACCTCACGCTGTGGATCACCTTCACAAAGCACAGTACTTTTGGATCTGTCCAGCTTTCAACAACTGGCTGCTCCAGAACATATTCAGTTAAAGAACCCTTCAAATGTAATATTTTTACCATGAGAAGAAAACAAACTGGTAGACAAAATTCAAAATACCTACACACTCCCCCTTCTCCCCTTTTTTTTGAGAGAGAGAAGAGGTAAGTCAAACAGACTAGCTTCTCTGAATACTAATCCCTCTCTAGGCCTTGAATCATCTCTAATTTAGACCTTTCCTAATTTCACTAAATGAAAAGCAGTCATTCGTGAAAACTTCTTAGGCTAGTGAGAGGTGACACGAAATTTCAATGCACATGAGCAGTTGGATGAAGCAGGGGAAAGC
>JANHGB010000137.1:0-12497 GCA_026283785.1 Coracopsis vasa | reverse complement strand
TCCTCTGTGCTCCACGGTCTCCTTTCATTAGTTCCATGTAGTCGTGGCCTCCTGCCTCTTCTAGAAATGTTCCCACACATTGTTGGAGAACACTAGCAATTTCTTCCCTTTTATTACACAGTAGCAATTTCTTCCACTGCTTTTGACATATTCTTTTATGAATTAATAATTATACTAAGTGGAGCTAAAAAAATTGCACATGTTGGACAGTATTTGTATCAGGCCAAGAAGACTTGAAGCTCTCATTAAAATTCCCCAACTCTATAGCCCTTAAGAGTCTATAACTATTTCCTCTTTACATCCCATCCCTCAAGAGGGGTTACATTTTTTGAAACAAATGAAGGTACACAAAAGTCGAAGAATTGTCTCTCTGTGAGCAGAATCATATTCAGGGAGTGTACAATCAACCATTTCCAAACATTAAGAAGAGAGGCTTTTAGACATGAAAGGCAAAAAGCCAGGAGAATTAGCCTGTCCTATTCATTTGTCTTATATCTTGTTTTGAGTAGATGAGAATGTGTAATAGTAAACAGACTTCGGAGTATATATATCTGAGACACTTTAAAAAGTAGCTCAAATGTCTATCTTCTCCAATGACCTTGATCACCAAATACTGAAACTATGTAGCTGCCAGACAGCTCTTCTGCAGCTAACAGCTCACACCTTTCATTATTTTTTGTGCAACTTTAGGCTTTCCATGGTGTCTGCTGGGGTGCGTGTAGAAGAAATGGGGTTGTCTGTGTGGTTTATGTTTATCACTGTGGATATTTCTAGGTCGAAATACTCTTTAGGGGTACAGAAACAAGGACCAATAAAAGAAGTTGATTCTGTTTTGAAGTAAATTCTGGCTTGAAGCAAGATCAGTGATTCTTTACAGCTGTCGCATGCTGTTGTGGCACAGGATGATCCATTTTAAATTAGTGTAAAGGAGACTGAGAAAGACAAACCTTAATTCTATTTCCAGTGTAACGAATCTATCTCAGTAAATTCCAGTCATTAAATTAAAATAAAATGAAGAAGGTTGGCATATTTGATATACCCTTAATATAGTGGACAATATCACATGCAATAACATATTAAAAAAAAGTAATGAGAGCTTAATTCCAAAAGAAACAATGAACAGGACATGCAGAAGTCCTATCTGGAATTTTCTCAAACGCTACACAGAAGTCCTGCAGGGGTGGGCAGTGACATAGGAAACTGAGTATGAACTAAAACTGTTTCAATACATGGAGACTGAAAATGTGATCAAGTTTTGCAGTTTCTGTGCAAACAATGATTAATAAGTTAGGATTCTTCAGCCTGATACAGATGACTGAGGAAGAGACAACAAATTCCTATGCAGTCATCAATGACATGGGAAGGGGCAATAGGGTGTTGGTTTTGTTTGCTTTGTTGTTTGTTTTTTTTTGTTTGGTTGGTTTTTTTAATTGTACTTTCCAGTACTAGAAGCAGGTGACATCCAGCAAAGCTGCAAGTAACAGATTCAGAAGAACCAGAAATGGTCGGTTCTTCACACAATGTATGGGTGAGCTACAAGACTTTCATTCTCCATTATTATTGTTTAAAGATGTATTTTGACCTGTTTTATAAAGACTCAAGTCAGACCTTCAGCTAACAAGAATAAATAAAAAAAACACCCTACTTTTCAGGTAAATAAAGCTTACAGCCTATCTAGCATTGTAGTAAACCTTTCTGCATTTGCTGTATACTTACCAGTTTCTAAGAGGCTTAATTATAAAATGATCTGTAACAGATCTTACGTTAACTTATGTAACAACTGATACTTAGAGATCAGTCTAGATCCCAAGCCTCCTCGAAGCTGTGAATCACAACAGCAAAATCTTTGTATGGTCAAGATACACAAACCAGAGACTACCTGCCTTGGGAGTATTTCATAGGTGAGAGAGGCCAATGCATTCCTCAATGTCCTGGCGACGGTGCATGAGTATTTTCAAGAGATCTACTAATGGCAGCCCCAGTTCCAGACTTTGAACTACATGTTGGAGAGGTATTTAGCAGTTTAACAGCGTGTATTTGAAGTGCTTCTTGCTCAGCAGACCTATCTTTCACATGTAGCTGCTGGAACAGATGTATTTAAATCATTTTGGTTTCCAGTTGTGTATGTTATATCTACTTATAAAAGATAATGATTTATTTGCATACAAACAAAAGTACACAGGGTGTGAAATAAAAGACTTCCTCATAGTAAAGAAATGACATATGCTTTCTGAATAGTGCAGTTGGGTTCAGATGGTGGTGTTGCTTATGAGATGCTGAGGCAGAAGGCAGTAGTCATCCTGTGCAGGAGCTCAGTTTTGAAGTTGGTGGCAGTAGGGATAACTTGAAAAAAAAATCTTGAATATTGAGCTATTCATTTTTTTTATGATTACATAAAATGAAAGCTAAGAAAATTTAAAATTAAAAACTAGCTTGCAAGGTATTGCAATTCACAATACTAAAATGTAGCATCAGTTCCAGGTTTCTTATTCTTCTGGTATGAACAATTCAGAAAACACAAGAAAATAACAAATATCATTAAAAGCTGACAAACCATAAATTTGCATTTTTTTCTTCTCAAAAGCAATATTTCACTGAAGAATGCTACCTGTGTGTGTTTTCCAAAGATAAAACATACTGGTGATCAGCTGGGTATATGTAATCTTCACATATTTCACATATAGTATCTGGGCCTCCAGCTCCCCATGTCCTGAATTGGATGCTATATTTCCTTATACATGCATAGTGCCTAGCACAATTTGATTACAATGAAATCTTTTTCCATTATGCCTCACAGCAGTGTTGCTGCCATCGAGCTTGCTTTTTTCCTCCCCACTTCAGTTTATTTTGAACACAATCATGTGACCATTGAACAAGGGGCTGTCTGTGACTGAATGTCTGGTTAGGTACATTACAACCTTGGCTCAGTTCTGCTAAGAAAATTGTTGCTAAGGCATGAGAAAGTATATGAGCTAAAGTAATGTAAGATAAGAAAGGTAATCATGCTGACAGCAGAACAATAATTGCAACAGAAATAGCTGGCAGATCAAGAATTCCAGGAGAAAGCATAGCAACATAAAGTTGTACACAAAGCAAAGAGAAGAAAAGGAATAGTAGTCAGCATTCTCAGCAGCATGTTGTATCAGCCAACTACAAGACTTGACAGACACCAACACTTCTCCAGCTGTTTGACAGCTGCCTGGTCAGTGGAAACTCATTAATTGTTGTAAGCATGTTAACGCTTAGCACATTAGTCCTAGCTATCTGTTGCAGCTGGTACCTACTGAAGGAAGCCTTTCTATTCTTGTGCGTACTCAGTGAGTCTCTTACTGAATCATATGATGCCAGAAAAAGCAATCCACTGTGCAATGGTCACATTCAGAATGCCCTCAGACATAAAGGAATCTGTCTTCCTTGTTGGCCAATAAGCAGCAAAGAAATCCAAGGACTGATGGATTTTTTAAATGTACCTACTGTTAACAAGTTTCCTTTGCTGTGCTTGGTTTTTCTTTGCTATGGAGAAACTCAGATTCTGCCCCATCAAAAACAAAAGTAAAAAAAAAAAAAGAAAAGAAAAAAAAAAAAGATATTTGGAGATTTCAAGGACCTCCAGAAATTGAGATGGAAAATCTTAACCACATGGCAAAATGTTTCCTATTTTTGTCTTTGAAATAAACAAAAACTAGAGATACTACATTAAATAGAAACTTTTCTTCTCCTATTTGTTTTCCTGCTTGTTGAGTAAAACCACGAGCAAGTGAAAATTGAATGAGAGAACAAAAAATAGGACAGTGAGAAACATGAGTGGAGAAAATTCCCGAGACAGAGCTGTCTATGAAGTACTTTCACAGAGCATTACTTTCATTCCTCAATACTGAGGAATTTTATTTTACCTCATCACAGGCCATCCATTCAATGAAGTCATTCTAATCTGTCTTTATTTTTCCTGACTGTATTTCTTATTTCACTGCCTTCTTTCTCTACCAATCAGTCCGGAACAAAGTGCTTGCATTAAATGAGAAAATTAATGGTTAGTCTTATTTTTCCCACCAGATGTAAGGTCACTAAAATACTTTGAAAGCATGCAAGAAGAAATTATATTTCTAATGTCCTTGTTTGATACCACAAAATGCCCAACCTTACAGGGTCTACAGAGAGCCCCTCACTTCATTGCTAGCTAGGGAAGGAAAAAGATTACCTGAGATCACAAGGCAGGGCAAAGAAGTCCAGCAGAAGATACTGTCTTGATTTGGATTAATTGATGGGATGAATCACCCCACAGAGCTGGCTCCCTCACTCCATTAAGAGTCCAGCCAGAGCTGATGACTAGCTAAGCCCAACTTGTAGACAACTGGAAAGACATAATGTGTAGGATTTTGCTAATCTTCTTGAAAGAAGAAAATATTTATATTAATAAATTCTAAGCGTTTTCAAGCCAATGGTATAACCTTTTAGTACATTATTCACGAAAACAGTAAATCTCACATAAAAAGAAGCCACAAGATGTTGAGAAGCTGAAAGAAAGACAGAATTGCAGTCAGGGGATGTTATTTTCACATTAAACAATTAGTTCCTTTAATAATTTTATTCAGCTGGCAATATCAAGATGAATACCTGTTTACTCTTAATGCTCGCCTCCTGAGAATACTGGCAGTCTGTAGACTGACAGCCAAAATAATACATTTCTAAGTTGAAAAGGCTTAAAGAATCTCAGAAGACAACAAGAACAAGTGCCAAGGAACACCACCATTGGCTGGAAAAAAAAAAAGCAGACAGCCTCAATGGCAGCCATAAAAAAACCTTGACTCACCCAGATATAAATGTCTGAAAAAAGGCACACAGCAGGACTGTCATTTAGATTTTTGTTCCTTTTGTTATGCTTTCCAGAAAAATGTTATTTACCCACACTTCTGAAGTGCAGTAGGTTTATTCAAAACTAGCGTATAGCCTAGGAGTACTATTTATACACTGTACGTACACACAGATCAGTACTATGTTAATCAGTTGGTAGACCACTGTAAATTATAACATTTTAAGTATGGCTATGGTCCAGTGCACTATTTCACAGAAAGGCATCACTATTTTTTCATTGAAGACTTCAGTATTGAACTTTTTCAATAAGCAAATCAAAACAAGATTGTTCAACTAAGAAAATTTCAAGCACAGTAAGACTGCCATTCGCCACATCATTATCTTACTAAAAATACTGGATTCAAAACTTATCTGTCAATAATTATAACAATGTGTGAAGGGGAGTAATGAGCTTTGTTCTTCACAGATAGCTCTTCATGCCCAAACCATAGTCTAAACTTTGGCAAACTCAAACTAGAAAGTTACAGAAGCGTACATAAACAGGTGAAACTACAAAATTATACTTTCCTGATTCACTCTGTGTTCTTAAACTGATTGTCATTACTGGCATACAAGAGAAATAATTTCATTCTTGAACTTAACATCAAACATCTCTGTGCTTTCCAACAGTTTCAAGGGAAAACTTGGGAGCTGCACACACACCAATTCTTCTTCACCCCATAAAAGGATATGAGAAAGTGCTATACAGCCATTTTAGGGAGGAGGGTGCAACTCAGTGATGGAAGATGTTTATGTTAGTGCTCTGGAGAATAGCAGGTTAAGAGCTAGACCACAGAACCGTGAGTTCATCATGTTTGAGAAGACCTTTCTGTACTTCTGGGCTACCTATAACACTATGAACACAGGAGTCTGCACCTAAACGCAGTAACTGGTAGCTATACACAAGCTTGTCTTGCTTGCACAAGTGCAACTTCTTGTGCTGCTTTGTATTTCATGTAAAAACACAGGTCAATAATCAGCCTGTTTCTTCAGTTTCTTTATGACATGCTTAAAACTTAACCTAATAGTAACTTAATAGCAGAGCTAGAACCAAATATTCTAAATATTTGCTTTTACCACTTCATCATTAGTAAAATGCTTCTATTTATAGTTGTTATTAGCTGAGGAAAAAAGCAAGAATATAAACAATACTGAGCTTGGTATGCAGGGGATAACATATCCATGGCTGAGATGAGTATGCATCTGTACACTTTTTAAAATTGGAGTCAACAATTACTTCACACATGGGAAGGAATGAAGTTAAATCAAAGGAGGTCACAATCTGCCATGTGGCGTGTAATTGTGGTGGCAGCCTTAATAATAAGGATAGCCTTAATACAATTAAAGGATTTTCAAAATACATTATTTTACAAACATTATGGATTCAAACCATTTCTTTTTCTTTAAAAGATGCAGTATTTTACTTCCTTGATCAAAGTGACTCATTAGGAAGAATTTATATTATGTATGTTTTTCCCTTCAAATTGTGAAAATATGCCTTTAATTATTAATTCTTCTTGCTAAGAAGTATCTTTCATGACTACATTTGATGTTAGGATTTGTCTTTCTCTGGTTCATTTAAATGACTTTAAAGGCTCTGATATCTGGAGAGCACTCTTTTCACAAATTGCAATATGTCAGCTTAGAAAATCAGCTCCTGTTCCACACTGAATGGCCAACTGTTCTGAACAAGGGGAGTTCCTGGAAAAAAGATCTGCTGCCCACTGATAGCATGAGTTGAAAAAGAATATTTTAGGTCTTTTTAGTCACTATCTGAATTTTAAAATTTTATTTTAGAAATTGTTTTCCACCTTGTGCTTCATTCACTCCCTTTGTCCTGAGTAAGTGAGAAAGATCAAAGTCAGATTTGCTGGCTCACTAGCACATGTTATGTTCAATTTTCCTCTATCACATTCACATAAGTAACAGCAGATGTTGCTAGAACATTCATGAGTTTAGTTCTGAAGTGTGCAGCCAGACATTTGTCAGGCTAATTTGATTTCCTGAGGACTGCAAGGAGAGCTCTGGTGGATAGTTCTCCATCTGCAACACTGAGCCACTCTTGCCAAATTCACTTGAAGCCTCCAGTGAAGATGTTCTCCTTTGGATTTTTGCTTAAGGCTGCTTTTTATTAGTTTTCTTCAAGAAGATTTTCTTTTCCCCTTTTTTTTTTTTTTTTTTTTTTTTTTTTTCTCTTTCCCATGTTAACACTACTATTGAGATGGGGAGGAGCAGGCTTTAGCATTTACCAAATGCCTACCAAACCCAGCAGGTAAGAAGCATATAGATTTCAGTGAAAGAATTTTGTATTCTCGTCCAGCTTTAGAAACATTAGAATTTAAATACATACATGTCAGATGCAAACTTTCTTTTAGGACTAACTGCCTGCAAGCCATTTTCCAAGAGACTTCTGAAAATGGCAAGTCACTTTCTGTGCATTTGTATATGAAAGAATAAAACACATTTTGCAAAATGCCTTAGAAAACCTTCATTCTTCAAATGGACATTATTATGTTTTACTTCTTCTATATTCGAAGTTGTAAATGAAATTCAAATATGGTCTTGTTGCTGAATATTACCTTTGAATAGGATATCAAAAGTGAAGAAAGGTTTCCTAATGCTTTCTACATAACTGAAATTAAATTTGTGCACACAGGAGGAATTAGGAAGTGATTTTCTGCAGCCAAGGGGAAAAAAATAAAAAAAAATAAAAAAGAAACATTATAGCAATGTGTAAAAGCCGTTTTTCAAACTTACTTTCTAAAGGGATTGTATCTAAATGTTAAACTTTATCTAAGTGATGCATTTAGTTATATCCGTGAATCAGACAAGCTGTGGCTTTATATGAGCAACATGGAGATGAGAACACTGTGGACTAAAGCCCGAATTTTGCAAGGCTTTAAGCGTTTCCTCTCCTAATACCTAGTTCTGCGTTGTACGTTTGAAGGTGTCTTTAACGTAATCCTCCTCGGGAGATATTGAAAAGCAGAGGTAGGGTTAAACGTTGTTAACGGGCTCGTGCACAAACGAGGAATCCCCTCCTCAGGGTGGGTGTCAGCGCTCCACCGAGTCGGGTTTGCTCAGTCCCTGTTCTATTCCCAACCCGGGAGCCCACGGCACGTCCCCGCCGTCAGCGTGGCGGGTGGGAGGGGACAGGCGGGGCGGGAGCTCCCCCTGCTGCTCCCAGGCTGCAGGCAAGGCCCGGCGCGCCTGCACGCCTCTCTGCTCGCCCGCCCGCCCGCAGCAGGGTGCTGGTTCGCACGGGGAGAAGGGAACTGAAGGTTACGTTGGTTTCTTGTGCCTTATAGAATTTCCAGCTGTAATACTGAAAAGTAAAAAGAAGCTCTAGACAAGATTACTGTTTGTTTCCATTCAGTTCCAGCTTCTCTATTCCTACAGAGCTTGGGGGGACTGGAGGGAGGAGGAGAGTGGAAAGTATGTGTGTGAACTTGATACATAAGTTGATAAGTTATGCCCCATTTAGAAGAAAACCACTGTCTCTCTCCATAGGGAAGTTTATTTTAACATTACTTTTAGAAGTGTAGAGACTTTGACCATACCACCATTATCAGTGTGGCTCAACTATTAGCCCCTAACTAACTTCATTGTCCTCCAACATGCACAGGAAACTTCAAAGAGCCTCTCTTCCCTTTCTTCATGTACAGAACTACAGAGATCACACAAACGTAATACAGCTGAAATGTTCATAGGAATCCAGCTTTCTCTGAGTATGTGTCTTGTTTTTACAGGTCAAATCCTTAGGAAATTATTGGACCTTAATATTCATTCTAAAATGTAAAACTCAGGTCTGAAACTAAAACTAAATTTATTTCAAAATAAATAGCTAAACCATTTCATAAGGTGAAAATCTTAGGCCTGATTTTCTCTTGTTTCTATTAAATGGATGAGGAAACATTGCTGTTGTATATAACAAAAAGGTAAGTAATCCTCACAAATATCTCAAACGGTCATTTATCTCAACCAGCAAACTTGGGAAATGAGCTATTTAGCATAGTTTAGTGACTGACTTTTCATTTCAAGGTTGAATAATGGCTTAAAAAAGAAAAACAAAAGAAGCTTTGAAATTTTGCCTAACCTTCAGCTCCACTAAACATGAAAACTAACTGCTGAATTCTGGGGAAGTGACCTATTTCTCAACACTTTAGAAAGCTTAAAACTGTGTGCAAATGACATTGACAGAAAACACGAGCCATATTTTCTAAACTTTCTTTACACAATATGATGAAAACCAAGCAGAATGTAAACTCTATCTCAGGGAAGACACTTAAAGAATAAATTCCCGAGGTGAAAAGCACTTTTTCTAAACTTTTTATTTATTTCCTCTTGTCTAACATCTTCACAAACTGGATAATAAAGAACTGGATTATGAAGAACACACAGTCAAAATATGCCCATTTGATGGAGGGTTCAGTTACAGCTACAAAATAAATTGGGAAGTTTTTCTGATCTTCTACAAATGTAGCATGTTACTAGCAGAGACAGGCTGACAGTCTTGTACAATTCCTTGTGTTTGGAACAGGAAAGACCTCAAAGCGGAAAGATCTCGAAGCAGAAGGATCTCTTTGCAGAGGCTAGAGGAGTTCAATTTTTACTAATACCAAGCAAGTAAACCTAGCAGTAGACATACAGGGGAAAAAAAAAAAAAAAAAAAAAAAAGAACAAGAAGCAGAAGCAGCATCTTCGATTGGTCTGTCGATTGCATGCATGGAAGCATTCAATTATCAAGTTAATGTCCCAAAATTAAGCGTTTGTGGAGCATGGCCAAATCAATCAGTAAACTTTTTCTGAGCTTTGGTTAATTTATCCAGCGCATCCCTAAACTTAAGTTGCAAAAAATAAAAGCTCTTCCACAATTGGTAGGGAATGTTACATATGCAAGGCAGGGGGTGTCTCGGGCATATTTTTATCCCTGGTGTTCATTACAGGGTCTATGATTTTCGAAGAACATCTGTTCTGCTCGATGCCTTCAGCCCCCACCGTTCCTTTCTAATATTTAATGGTAAATACCCTTTAAAGCAGGAAGGAATTATAGCTGGGGAATGAAAACTTACTGAGGGGGGGATGAAATCTAAAATAGTTGACGAAGCTTTTCTTCTCTCTTGGTGTCAATAACTTATTAAAAGTCAGTCAAATTCTATAAGCAAAACAAAGGCGTTAAGGTCCGAGTCCGACAATAACTGTTTTGCTGCTGCTGCATACACGCCCTGCAGATGCCATTTTGCCTCTTCTGAGGAAACGGTCCTATTCCCTGACTCCCCCCACCACGTCATGGCAAACAGGGGACGGGGACTGTCGTATCATTGCTCTTATCACCATGAAAAGCATGACCCTCTTCCCAAATGATTAAGTTGAGCTCTAGAGCGAGGGAGAGATGCAGAGAAGGGAGAAACGAAAAACTCTTTAATCTAATCTCCCTTCTCCCTTTCGCACACAGGGCTGGAACAGCCCCAAGTGGGTAAACAAAACAAAAAAACAACCACTAAAACTCAACAGACCGGATGCTCTCCCTTTGCCCCCCTCTTCGCCCCCTCAACCCTCCACCACTTGTACAGTTTGCACCGTGGCTGAAAGCTACAGTTCCACACGGCTTCTCCTTCCTTATGGAAAGGAGCTTGGAAAGTAGAGGCAGATGAGGGAGAAACGCTCCGCCGCTGAAGGAGAGGAGTTTAGAGAGGGGGGCCGAGCTGGGGAGGGGGCGAGCTGTGGAGATTAGTGTTCTCATGGCTACCCGCTTTTTAACAAATCAGACCGATCTTAGGGCTCTGAATGACAGTTCTCACATCGGCTAGACTGCAACTTTCAACTTGACCTTGGCCTCTAGCCGCGTCTAACCCGTATGTAAAACAGCGCTGCCCCATAGAGCTGCCTTCCTTTACCACTTCGTGCCCCCCGCCTCCCCCTCGCTGCCCCCTTGCAACGCAATTTTCAGAAGCAGCCTCGAGAAAACAGAGGGAAACAAACCGACCAAGTTCATGTCAGTCAAGCAATGTTTGACGGGAGGAATCCGCAGGTTTCAAAACTGGAGCCTGAAAGAAAAGGAAAAATATGCAGGGAATAAATATTTGCTTTTGGCCATGAGGAAGAATGCGGAAAAGCATATGCAAAGTCAAGATGGGAACTCTTTATTGGCTACAATGGAGGAAAAAAAGGGCTAAAACGGTGCCAAATTAGCAGGGGAATGACAGCGACTCCAGGTATCCCAACCCATCGGAAAAAGCACCTTGAAAAAAAATAAAACAAATCTCCATGGGCGCCAAAGGGCTACTTCTCATGGCTGGGAGCTCTGCGCTAGGCAAGGAAAAGCCTGCTCGGTAACAATGTACGTCCCGGGATTGCTCTACGCTTGTAGCCATGCGGGCAAAACAATGCGACAACGTCAATGGGAAGCACAATAGGATAATAAATACGCCGAGCTGTCAGGCGCAAAACAAAGCAACATGCAATTGGAGAGAGGGGGGAAATAGAATTAGTTTTCAGGATGGGAGTATTTGGGTCTGTTTTCTCCACACGCGAGAAGGCTGAGAGCTGTTAACGACGAGATGAACGCTGCTTTAGGTCAAGTTTATTGATAGCTCAGTGATGGAGGGTTTAGAGTTCAAGGTTGTACGCGAATGACGACGGGAAATGCATCTGCGCCTGTGGGAGTGAGAGAATATTAAAAATTGATATTATTTCTCCCTATGAAAAGATTATAATATTTATCACGAAAAGGGAAAGCAAGTGAAAGTTTGTGGGTTTGGTTTGGGTTTGTTTTTTTTTTTTTGTAGCTTTCGGCTGCAGAGAGGTAGAAACTTGAAGAATTTTCAGCCAATAAACCATATTTTTCCCAGCACGAAAAAGCGCCGTGGGCGAGTGTGTGCACTGTACAAGCCGACGTGATATTTATAGCCAAAAAAGATTCAAGCCGAATTGTAGGCCCCGGGTTTTATTATTACAGCAACGAATAATACAGAGAGTGGCGATGGAGATCCAGTTAACCCTCCCGCTCCCCGAGCGCGTCCTAAAGGATAATAATAAATAAATTCGTGATTTCCTAGTCTGTTCCTCTTATCTGACTTCTGAGGCTTTGTGTCGAGAGGAGCGAGATAGGTCTTGGGCTTTCGACGGGCGGGAAAGAAGGAGGAAAACACCCGGAAAGGACCCTGGAGGCTCTGTTTCCAGAGCCTTATCTGTCCCGGCGTGCGACCCGGGGAACGCTACTTCACCCGCAGTGTACTGGGGGGCTCCCCGCGCCCCCGGTCCTGGATCCCGTCAGCAATCTCCGGGCAGAGGCACCGGTTCAGGCCGGGGAAGGCAGGGGGGCAGAGGGGTGCGGCTCGACCCCCCTCCCGGTATATGAGGGGAGGCCTCCGGGGCTCCCGCGGCCCTCGGGGCGGGGATAAGCGGCGCGGAGGAGAAATCCGGCTGGGTGCCGGGGTAGCCCCGCACCTTCAGGAGCGCGCCGCGGCAACAACGGGGCCAAACTGCTCACGCCTCGGTGGCAAGGGGAGAGAGCGAGGGGGGGGAGGGCCGGAGGGAGGAAGGAGGAAGAAGGGAGGGAGAGGGCGGACGGGCGGTCTCCCCCCACCTCTCCTCTCCCCGCCGCGCCCGCGCCCCGCGCTGCAGCAGGACCGCGCCGTGCCCGC